>JAWHQI010002262.1:0-40834 GCA_033032865.1 Dactylorhiza incarnata | reverse complement strand
CCCCCCCCCCCCCCCCCCCCCCCCCCCCCCCCCCCCCCCCCCCCCCCCCCCCCCCCCCCCCCCCCCCCCCCCCCCCCCCCCCCCCCCCCCCCCCCCCCCCCCCCCCCCCCCCCCCCCCCCCCCCCCCCCCCCCCCCCCCCCCCCCCCCCCCCCCCCCCCCCCCCCCCCCCCCCCCCCCCCCCCCCCCCCCTTCAACCCTAACAACAACCCTTATAGTAATAATTATAACCCGGGATGGAGGAACCACCCAAAACTTCTCATGGAGCAATCCAAACAACGCTCAGAGGCCCCCAAATGTGAATCCACAAGGATTTCCGCATGGATTCCGGCCTCCTCCTCCAAAACCTTCTCCGCTCGAAGAGGTTTTTTCTAAATACGTCGTGTCCACCGAGTAAAATATCTGGAATATTACCGGATCGATTAAAAATATGGAAAATCAGGTTGGATAGCTTGCGAAGATGGTCTCCGAGCGTCCATATGGAGCTTTGCCCAGGAACACAGAGCCGAACCCAGAGAAAATGCCAATGCCATAAACCTTTGCAACAGCAAGGAGGTAACCTCCCCAAAATGGGTTGAGCATAAGGTACCTATTTCGACACCGACCCCTACACCCTCTCCTTCAATAGCTAAATTGCCGATTCTTCCTAATGTGTCGAACGTTTCTTGCTCGCCTGTTCCTTATCCATCAAAATTAAATAATGAGCGGAAAGACGAGCAATATAAAAATTCTTACAAATTTTGAAACAAATTCAAATAGACGTTCTTTTCTGCGAGGCACTCTCCCAAATGCTGAAATACACAAAATACCTTAAAGAGTTACTTTCTAATAAAAAGAAACTCGAGAATGTTTCGCGTGTTTCCCTTAACACGGAATGCTCGGCGATTCTCCTTAACAAATTGCGGCCAAAACTGAAATACTCGGGAAGGTTCTCCATCCTGTGCCTCTTCGGCAATTTGTTAGTAAAGTACGCTCTAGCAACCTTGGGCGCCAACATTAATTTGATGTTGTTCTCTTTATCCAAAAAAACTCGATTTTGGCATTCTGAGCCCGACAAAGATGAGCATCCAACTCACGGATCACTCGATAAAGTACCCGATAGGGGTGGTGGAGGATGTTCTGGTCAAGGTTGACAAGTTTGTCTTCCTGGTAGACTTCGTCATCTTGGACATAGAGGAGGACGTGAGGTACCTATTATACGCGATCGCCCTTTCCTCGCAACCTCCCGTGCATTAATTGAAGTAAGTAACGGTCGACTCCTCCTTCGGGTCATAGACGACGCTGTTACTCTTCATATTAATCCCTCAATATGAAACTCCCTATCGAACGATGATTCTAGTTTTAACCTAGAACCCGCATTTGAAGAGGAATGTTCTTCGCTTTTTGAATTTCTCTCCTTAGCACTAGATGATTCAGATTTGGCGAATCTATTTTATCTTGATGGAATGCCGACAGATTCGCCATTTGAACCCTTTGCTTCTGCAGCTTTAAAAATTAAACCATCATACGAAGAACCGTCAGTCCAACTCCCCGATAGTCTGAAATATGTTTTCCTCGAAAAAGATTTAAAACTTCTTATTATTATCTCTTCTACCTTAAGTGATTCTGAAAGTGGAGGTTAGATCTTAAGTTACTCTAGAGGGGGGGTGAATAGAGTATTAAAACTTTTATTAGTTTTTAAAGCGGAATTAAAATACTGATGTATATATATGTGTAATGCAAAGTGTGTTATATGATTTGAATAAAGAAAAGCACACAGCACAGAAACAATACAGAAAAAATCACAAGCACAGGGGACACAAGGAATTATAGTAGTTCCCCAATAAATCTGGGTACGTCTACTCTTCTACCACAGCTGGTAGGATATCCACTAGGAGTTTTTGATAAGGTGTCCACACACCACAGAGCTTTTAACAAGGTGCTCAAGACCAGGGGTTTTTTTGATAAGGTGTCCACACACCAATAAGCTTTTGATAAGGTGCTTAAAAAACACACAGATTTTTTGATAAGGTGTCTTGCCACCACTCTGTAAACATTTGAAGGGAGAATTAACCCTATACAAGATAAGGTAAGATGGTTTAGAGTGTTCTTCTCTGTCAATATTTTTGAGAGAAGACAAAGGATGTTGAGGTTGAAAGCTCCCCCTGTCTGTTTGGAGTTGTTGACAGCTTGAGGATGAAGCTTTCACTAAAACAGAAATCTTCTGTAGCAGATTAATCTGGAAGAAGTAAATCTTCAGATTGTTGTTGCTCTTTGGAAGATTTGAACTTGCAGCAGATCTGAGAGAATGAATGTTGTTCTCAGAAAGATGAAGATGCTGCCTTTTGGAAGAAGAAGACTGTAAGTATATGTTCTCTGTATGTGCTTTCTTCTTCTGCTGCTTTCTCTAATCCTTTTGTATTCTTGTTGTTCTCAAAGAACTGTATATGTGAGAGACTTGAAAAAATAACTGTAAAAATCTCTGTCTCTCTAAAGGAGTACAACTGTTTTTTTTTTTTATATCCTTTCTTCTTTGATACCTTTTTGATTTGAAATTCAAATCATCTATTTTTAAGGAATATATTATTCTGGCTTAAATCCTTCTTGGAACTGTAACAGCCATCAAAACGATTTTGGCAGGTCCTTTTTGATTCCTTTGTCGTGAAAGATGTCGTAGCATTAAATGTCAACGACTATTCTTGTCTTGGAATAGAAGGAATAAAATAATATAATAAATGAATAAGATTTCCTTACTAAACTGACTGAATATGTCCAAAAAGTACTTGAATAGATCTGTTAAGGTCGTCGATCTGTGTTCAGAGAGTTGACAAAATAACTGATATAAATAATCTGGACGAGTATTTGTCGAACTGAGCTTTAATATAGAATTTGTCGAGCTCTGGCTGGAATTCATCGAACGTTGCTTGCCATTTGTCGAACGCTGCTCAGAGAATGTCGAGCACTGGATCTGGCTATAATTCTGCAGTCTGCTGAGAAGAATTTGCCGAACGAAGCTAGACATTCGTCGAATGCCACTCGCCTTTTGTCGAATGCTGGGAACTTAAATATTCCTTAAGTTCTAGCTAATCAATCAGCCTAAATACTTGACCCTTAAGCTATACAGTGGGGTCAACTTGATCCTTAGTTAAAACATAGTGATCCTAGCCCAAAATAGTAATAGGGTTGTTCCATCAATCTCCCCCTATTTGGGTTAGGATACTATTTGACAATTAATCAAATAAATACAATAGAAAAATATAAAAAACAGAGCATAAAAGATATATATCTGACAGAATGAAAATTCATTTCAGCAGATTGAATAAGGATAGTGCTCTGAGTTCATTACAATCAAAAATGTTTAACAATAACAAAAATAACTAAGTCTGAACCTCTTTTACTTCTTTGCTGATGGAGGTTTGAAGATAATTATCCTATTTGGATCTTCAGACTTCTTCTTGCTTAAGTAGAGATCTTGAGCTCCCAGTATAGTTTGATATTTAACATGAGGGACAAAAGCTTCTGGTGCTTCTCAAGATATTCTTCAGCATTGAATAATTCTTTGGAATTGTACTTGTCAAGCTCTTTCCTTCTGTAATCAGACATGGTAGAAAAGTTTGTAAAATCTTTACCTTCTGATTTTGCTTTGTTAATCTGGGCATAAGCAATTGTTTCTTTGAGTCTTGCCATTTGAGATAATCTTTCCTCTTCAGGAACAGGAAGATAGGGAACATATTTTGAAATATCAACTTGATCTTGAAGATCACTTTGAGAATTTTTGCTCTTGTGAAAAGATCCATCAGAAATATGAAGCATGTATTCTGAAGATATTTGAGGTGAAATAATGACTGGACTTTCTTGTGAAGCAACTACTGAGTTCTTAGAAGGAGGATTTCTGGCTGATCCTGATACTTGAGATCCACTGGAACTACCAGATTTCCTTGAGTACTGAGGGCTGGGCTTCTGGGAGAAGGATGATGGTGCTGCTGAGCCTGCTGCTGGAGGGGGAGGAGGAGGATGGTTATATTAGACAGGTTTGTCAGAATAATAACCAGTCTTCCTCATCTTCTTTCTTCTTTTATTCTCATTCCTTGAGAATTTCATCCAATGAGGTGTATCTTTGTCAAGAGTAATATTATGAAGAACATAATATGGAATATCATTCTCAGGATTTGGAGGCTTGGGAACAGCCTTTGACTTAGCTTTTCTTTTCTTTCTTTTCCTTGATAATGTGTCATCAGAATCACTATCATTGTCTTCTTCATTAGAGTCAGAAGAAGGAATTGGATTATCATATAAATCATTGATCATTTTAAGAGCTTTGATTCTTTGCTCTTCAGCTTCATAAGCTTCATCCTCTGCTTTCCAGATTTCATCAAAGTCTGGAATAGGTGATTCATCAAAGATAAAATGTGGAACAACAAAGCCTTTGAAACTTTCTTCTGGATCTTGAACTTGAAGAATCTTAGGAGCTGGCTCTGTAGTCTAAACTTTAAAACTTTTGATAATCTTTTTCAACTGAACTTTGCCAATTGGAGCAGTATAAGGAACAATTGCTCTAGAATAATTATGATGTTTTGGCAGAATAGAGTAAATAGGATTGAACTTAGACAATAAGGAAATAATATCTAGGGAGGGATGGATATAGATATTATTTAACTTTTCTATGATTGGTACTTCTGTAGCTTCTTCAAATAAATCTACATCAGAAGTTTGAACTGTCTCTTCAGTATCCTCTTCAGCAAAAACTGTATCCTCTAAAATTTGAGCTTCTGGAACTTCTTCATGAGGCATCTCCCCTGCCTAGCTTCAGGGAGACCTGAATCTAGGCCCCTAGAAGAAGGGACAAAGATGGAGGAGGGAATTGAAGATATAGTAGAAGATAGTCCAGAGATTGCTTGAAGAATTGGAGCAATTTTTGCATCCAATGTGGAGTTAAGAGTAGAAAGAAAGTTATAGACTGGAGCAAGTTTTGCATCCAGGATTTGATCAATTTTGGGAAGAATATAGTCAAGAATTTGATCTGCAACAGATTGAAAATGTAGAAATAGCATTTCAGGTGGATGAGATGAAGATGGTTGAGAAGTGGAAGGAATAGAAGTTGGTACAAAAATGTTTGCAACATTTGCATGTTGTTGAGGGATGTCAGAATGAATAGGGGCAAGAGTGATGGATGGGTGAATGATAGTCATCATGCATTGGAGATGGAGGTGGAAAAGTATGAGTGGTTAGAAGGGTAGATAAGGATGGAATGTCATCAATGAGTGTGGGAGAGTTTGGAGGTGGAGATTGTGCAGGGGAAATATTTTGAGGTGGAGATGGGAGAGGAGGAGAAGAAACAATAGGAGGAGGAGAAGAAGCTTCTAGAAGGGGTGAGGGAGTGACTGGATCAGTCCTTGTGCCTTCAGAAGTTTTCTTCTTTGTAACTGCTCGTGTGTTCTTCTTGATAAACACCCTGTCCCATTTAGCAAAGAGAGCTGAGGTTAGCTTCTTGCTAGCATTAATGGTCACCTTGGGAGAGACCATAAGGTCTTGGTGTCTTTCCTGCAAAACAACTCCTATAATCCTTCCAAAGCAGACATTTTCCTTTGAAATCTTCTTCTTAATCAATCCAAAGATGATTGATCCCCAGTTCACTTTCTTCTTTTCCATTATGGCCACCATCAACATAAACTGGTGCCTATTAATATAATCATGTCCTGTTGTTTTTCCTAACAACACTTTGCCAACTATATCAGAAAGAAACTAATATTCCACAGATAAGTTCTTTTTAAGCAGGTGATTAGGGTTTCCAGTGGAATGACCCATTTTAATCAGTGCTTCACCAGTTTCAACAGAGCTGAGCTCTATTTCATCATCACCATTAACAAAACCAAAAACCTCAGTTAAAATGGTAGGGGTAAGAGAGACCTGGTGTCCTGAGATAGTTCCTGTCAGACTTTCATCTTCCTGCTTAGCTGTAAAACACCATTCCTTGATTTCTGTTGTGTGCAGCTTTATCCTCATGCTCATTAACTTCTTTAACTGCTGCTCTTCAAACAGTTGAAGAATATCCTTGAAGATTTGGTCAGATTGATTGAATGATTCCATGTCGATGTCAAACCCGGCATCGAACTTCATCGAATATAGCGCGGCTTGAGAAATCGCCATTTGTACCTGCAAGAGAGAAAGATCAAGTGCAAAGAGGAAGTGGAGGGAAACGATTTCTATAGGCGCAACCTATTACGAAATAGAAAAAGATATTATATAGACCGGAGAAGGAGGCGCATTTGAGGAGCGGGGTTCGGCAAAAAAAAGACCTAATAAAATCAGAAATCGAAAATACTTTAGGTCTCCGTCAGACAGCGTTCGACAAAAATATCCTTTTCGTCGGCCACCGTTCGACAAATGAAATTGTCTTTATCGATTCTGAAATCAACAGGTTTGTCGAGCACCGTTCGACAAATGGTTTAAATTTGTCGTCCTCCGTTCGTCGAATTTAGGGGATAAATATAAATATTGATTTTTAACATATTGAATCTCCATCTATCATTCCTAGTTGATTTATAAAGAAGATGTGCTTCTTTTCATCCAAGGGCTTGGTGAAAATGTCAGCTCTTTGTAAATCAGTAGAAATGAACTGTAGGCAGATTTTATTTTTATCCACATTATCCCTAAGGAAGTGGTGCCTAATTTCTATGTGTTTAGTCCTACTATGGAGAACTGGATTTTGTGCTATAGATATTGCACTTGTATTGTCACAAAATATAGTTGATTTATTTAGGTTGATACCATAGTCTAGGAGATGATTTTGTATCCACAACATCTGTGAGCAGCAACTGCCAGCAGCCATGTATTCAGCTTCAGCTGTTGATGTAGACACAGATGTTTGCTTTTTACAAAACCAAGACACAAGCCTATCACCAAGAAACTGACAAGTTCCTGATGTGCTTTTCCTGTCTACTCTGCATCCAGCATAATCTAAATCTGAGAATCCAGTTAATTCAAATTCAGATGTTGTTGGATACCAAAGTCCTAGGTTAGGGCAACCCTTTATATATCTTAAAATCATTTTTAATAAAATTAAGTGAGATTCTTTAGGGTTAACTTGAAATCTAGCACAAATACAGGTAGCAAACATTATGTCAGATCTACTAGCTGCTAGATAAAGTAGTGAGCCAATAATTGCTCTGTATACTTTTGAATCAACAGGTTTCCCTGATTCATCATTAACAACAACAGCATTTGAGGGGATGGGTGTTTTCATGGTGGAAGAATCAGACATACCAAATCTTTTCACTAATTCCTTAGCATACTTAGATTGGGATATGAAGATTCCATTTGGAGTTTGCTTCACTTGAAGACCAAGGAAGTATGACAACTCACTCATACTACTCATTTCAAATCTTGATTGCATTAGATTGGAAAATCTTTTGCACAAATTTGAATCAGTAGAACAAAAAATAATGTCATCTACATATATTTGAACTAGCAAATTTTGATTTTTATGTACTTTGTAAAATAAGGTTTTGTCTACTATGCCTCTACAGAAATTGTTTTCCAAAAGAAAACTAGCTAAAGTTTCATACCATGCTCTAGGAGCTTGTTTGAGACCATAGAGAGCTTTCTTAATCTTAAATACAAAGGAGGGTTGAGTTGGAGAGATGAAACCTAGTGGTTGTTCCACATAAACTGTAACATCCCCAGACAGCTAGACCCCCCAGGTGAATCTGTCATGACATGGTCATGACAAGGCCTTGGTAGTGTAGACATCCCTTTAACTTAGGCAAAATTAGGGTCGAAAGTGCCTTGGTCTGCAAATAGTAAATTGCAGCTACCCTACCTAGGGTTTGACCTAGGGGCCTTATCTTGACCCATTTGACCCCACCATAGTATCCCTAACCCTTTAGGGGTCCCCTTAGAGCACCAAGGGCCCATTGGGGTCAACCAAAGAGGCCAGATTGACCAAAGTCAACCCTAACTCCCAAATTGGTCAAATTAGCCTAATTAGAGTCAATTGACCTCCACCATGCCAAGTTGACCACACTTCTAGGTCTAAAATATCATAAGAGACCTAGTAGACCTAAAAGCCCCATCATGAGACCCCCAGTGGTGCAAATTGACATATATGGCCTTTTAGGTCAAAATGGCAATTCTTCACTAAGTGCCCTAAATGACCACCACCATATTAAATTGACCCTACCCATAGTATTTTAATATCATAGGGGACCTAGTGGAACAAAAAGCCCCATGACTGGGTCAACCCTAGGGCTCAATTTGACCAAAGTCAACTTAGCCTATTTTGGTCAAATCAACTCATATTGGGTCAACTAAGGCTCATGTGACCAAATTGACCCCGCCAGTAGTTTCTAAATTTAATTTGGAGTCCAATGGACACAAAAGCCCCATCCTAGGGTCAACCAATTGGTCAATTTGACCAAAAGTCAAACTTGCCCAAATTAGGTCAAATCTCTTAAATCTAGCCCAATCCCTTTTGGGCTAGCTCAATTGAGTGGTCAACCAGCCTAGTAGGCTAACATTAAACATAAGAGAGAGGGAAAAATCGACCATGATGAGTAGGAGAGAGAAAATTTAATTTTAGAGGAGAGAGAAGGTGGTGTTCATGACCATTAAGGTGATACACCCCTTGGAATTCCCATTGATGACTCCTTTCATCTCCCCTGATGAATGTGGAGGGAATTCCAGGAATTTTCTGGAGGAATAAAAGGGTAGGGGGCTGTTTGGGTGGCCGGCCATAGGAATACCAAAAGCCCATTAATGGCTTTTGGAGTTAGAGCCTCCCCCATCCTTAATTGGCCCTCCCATTAGCTTCATAATGGAGAGAGGAGTTGAAACCCCCCTTCCACGAGAGGATCGAGCTGTCTGTGCAAGGATTTTGATGGTGCCGAAATCTCCAAGGAGGAGCAATGGTGGTCGATGGTCGGAGCACCCAAACCCCCCAAGCAGGTCTGGTTCCCCTCCCTAACCTCTGTGGTGTAGATCTCAATCGCCGGCGGCTCGATTCGTAGCCAATTGGTCGTGAATCGAACCAGCCAAGCCACCTGTAGATCGGGTTGGGCTTCCTCTTCCAGAACCTGATTCCGGCCACCGCCGGCCGATCAAACACCGCTCATCGCCGGCCACCACCTCAACGGAGGTGGTGGTGGCGTTGGTTGGCCGGGGCGGCGCTCACGTGGCCGGGAAATCAAAGATCAAAACAGCCCAGGCGCGGCAAATCCTGGTCGTTGGCTCATCGGGGACGATGACCACGCGCTATCCGATCCGCGCCAAGATTCGCGCTGACCGTTTTTTTAAGGATTTAGATATTATTTATTAATTAATTTAATTGAATAATTATAACTGCAGTAGTATTTTAATTACTAAAAATAATAGATGCCCTCTACAGAAAAAGTGCCCAACATAAAAGTTGTAGGCCTTGACCCCTAGGATCATACAAAATTGGTTTCACCTCATTTTGAGTCCTGGTTTGACCTCAGCACCCATTTTAGTGCAAAGTTTGACTGAACTTTGAATGGATGCCCACACCAAACCACTAGTCCAAATGACTTGAAATTTGGACTAGGAGTGAGTCATGCCTAGGACTACAACATATCCAAAAATGGGAATTTTTGGAGATTATTTTCCTAAAGTTTTTGTAAAAATTTAATAATCAATGTGTAAATTATTTAGAGGGTCATATGACCTCCAAACTCCACCAAATTTTGGTGGGGTGTTCTTAGGGTCATGATAAGCCCCTGGTTAAAATATCAACCCATTTGAGGTTGATTTGATAATGTAATTAATTGTCTCAAGTTTTGATCGTTAAGGAAATTATTAGGTTAAAGAGGCTATGTTGGAATTGAGGGGCCAAACCACCTCCAATTGGAGTGGAGTTTTGGCCACTGCCCTAACACCACCCAAAACACCTCCATGTGAGTTTTGGGGTCATGGGGAGTTTGATTGCCCTAGGACATGGAGTTCGAGCCCCTTGCTGTGCATTTAGCCAAGTAGAGATCCATTGGCCAATTGGGCCCATAGAGTCTTGAGTCTTCTTGGGAAGGACAGTGTGATCAATTTGAGACCCCATGAGGAAATTGGTGAGCATTGGAGTTGATTTGCCCAAGGCCATAAGGTTGATCCCTATGGAGTGGAATTTGGGGTTATGAAGGACATAGGGGTGTTGTCCTTGGAGAGGAGTGTGATAGACTCCTCTGAGTTCTAAGAGTGATATAACACCCTCACAAGAAGTTTGGGTGGATTTGGGGAAGTATGGACCATAATCCTAGGGTAAACCCTTAGGGGTGCATATAGAGGTCAATGAAGGAAGAGGGGTCAGACCTTTATGGTTTGACCTAAAATTTTGGGGAGATGGTCAGGTGACCAGAGAGTCCTCCTATGAGAAATTGGTGGGGTTTGGAGTTGCCAACCCTAGGGAATAAATCCTTGGGTAGATTTGTAAATATTTAGGTTTTGGGGATTTAGGAAAGATTAATACCTAGGGATTAACCAACTTCTGTCACCAACTTAGTTTTGATGTTACTAATCCTTGGAGATTCTATTAGAACCATTGGAATACCTTTGGAGGTCCAAATTATAATTATTCGTATTGTTGGCAATTTTTGGGATGATTAATTTTAGGGTGTTAGTTTTCTGTAAATTCATGAAACTTTGCTGGATGTCATTTCATGCCATTATAAACCCACAGTAATTTTCTCATAATTTTTGGATTGATATTTTTGGTACATCTAGTTCAAATTGGAATTAATTGCAAATATGACCTTTGTGGAAATTACAAATGTAACATCTATGGAATATGGTCAAATTTTGTAGAGCTAAATATTTTAGTATGAATCACCTCTGTAAATATTTGCATAAGGTTTGGAGTTCATATGAGAGTACCTTCTTTGGAAATAATTGAAAATTAATGGGTTTTGGAATTTTTAATAATTGTAAACCTGCTGGAAAATCATGAAAATTCATATTTACAGATTACTAGGTACCCCTGATTTATGTAAAAAATTTAGTAGGCATTCAAAGTCAGAAAAGTGCACTTGTAGTTCAAACCTTAGGAGGTTGTATTTTTGGAGAATTGCTTTAAATATTAATAATGTTGGGAAAAATACGATTCTCTGGAATTAATCCTATAACATCATGATAGACCTCCAGTAAATAGCTTGGGTCAGTTGGATGAATATTTGGAGTACCTATAGTTGTGAGCTTCATATAATTAGTTTGGTCTGCGTATAGTAAAACTGTGAAATTTGAGAATCAAGTGGATCCTTAGGAGGGATGGGAGGTATGAGGTTTACCTAGTTGAGTTGAGAAGGTATGATGGTCAACAAGAAGGATTATAGATGGTAAAGTGTGTTTGGTGAGTTGAGGGTAAAGTGGTGCTCGGGATTGACGAAGGATCGTCTTGGAAAGTCATAAGTCACCTAGGGTTAATTCAATTGTAATAACAAGGAGGGTGTTCTTATGGGTAGATACCAACAACACTAAGTGTCTTGAGAAAGGGAACTTTGGGATGTCATCCCATTTCGGTTCCTAGTACCGTAGCGAGCCCCTTACAGGGTAACCCTCGGGAAGTCCAAGATTAACCATAAACTGTAAGAGTAAAATGTTATGCAAGAATAATTTAGTAACATACACACCCACACCCCGTGGTTCCGGGAGTTTAGCTGGTTTGGTGCTACGAGCAGCAGGCTCGGTGGTTGTAAGAGCGGATTGCTAAGTCAGGTGAGCTTGTGACTCAGTAGTGTTTGTAGGTACGGACGGGTTGGTTCGGCGAGCCGATGGCTCGGAAGGTTATTGATGGCGGGCAGGTTAGCCCGGGGAGCTTATGGCTCGGAGGTAGGTAGTAGAACATGTTGCATGTGCATTGAAGGTGGTGGGTCTTCGGTATTGGACGGTCATTCACACTGACGTCAATACGTTGACTCGGCGAGTGTGGTATTTACACTTAGCCTTGAAAGTCTGGTGGTCCAGCCAGTAAGAGTACGCAGATGCTCCGCGGTTTTGCGTTGAGGCGTACGATAGGTCTAGGTAGGGTAGTGTGAATACCAACCTAGAGGTGGGCGAGGCCCAACCCACCACTTCCGTTTGCCACTACGGGAGTATCCTGGGAGTCTAGCTCGCTCCAAAAAGGGGGAACTAAAGGTCTATGCGTATAGAGTCGTGGTGAGTGAGTTGCACTTGTATGAACATAGCATAACAGCATACTTTGCATGTCATAGAGTAAACATTGCATTTCAACCCCTACCCTTATCGTATAAGTCGGTTATGGGACTTCTTATACGATAGGCCTTGTTAAACGACCCCTTGGTCTATAGGTTTGTATGGGCATTCCTATAAATCAATGGTTACTTTTCTATTACTATTGTCTTTACTTACTGCACTTTACTTATTCTTTACCTGCTTTTACTATGCCCCTTTACTGCTTCAGTTATATAAATATGCACATGTGTAGTGTAGAAATATTTTCGGTACCACTGTCACCTGCTCTTTATTATACCCCTTGCTGTCCTCCGCTTCATCCTCCCGCACGGTGCCTAGGAGCCATTGGGGGTGGGGTGGGGAACATAAGGCTTAGTCTTTTTGACTAACGGTCGGTGGACCATATCATTTTAGGAGATCGAGGAGACGCAGCAACACTAGAGGCCGGTGCAGACGGAGGCGGACCAGTCTAGTACAGGAGCACAGGATTCAGGAATAGTGAGTGATTAGTAGTTAGCTTCCGCGAGTGATCTTGTAGTGAGGATATGATGTACAGGGCATGAGCCCTTTATTATTGTAACCCTTGTTATCTTTTATTCGGTTATATCATGTGGACATTTATATTCATGTTGATTCTGTGGACTTGTCTTCTTTAGTACACTTTTCTTTGTGATCGATTTGGCCGGCAGGATCGGCGTTTTGTAGTGGCGACCTTTCCGAGTGAAGGTGTCACCGCAAGGCGGCGGTTCTGGGCCTAAGACCCGGTGTTTGGAAGAAAAAAAACTGGGGTCTTACAAGTGGTATCAGAGGGAACCTCGATCCAAAGAAAAAAAGTCCACAAACCCTGGGCCACCCCGCGCGAGTTTAGTTTGAGAACAAACTAAGCAGCGGAAGCAGTGGTGTGCCCATATGGGAAATCACATGAAAAAGAATCTTTTTGACAAGTTTTCTTTTGTAGCCTGCGGCGAACCCTGCCCCCTGCAGGGAATACCTCCGGCTGCAAAGATCTCGTTAGATAGTCCTTTAGTCAACGAGTTAGACTCAACCCCACTAGGATACGTGACTTACCTTGACAATCTATACCATGACCTAGTCTGAAATAGACCGTAAGTATAACTTTTGGTGAAGGTACGAGGATACCCAAAAGAGGCTAGAGAAAGAGAGATTGAACATAAGCAGAATGGTATGAGACTTGTAGACTCAACCCTCGTATTGGTGACATGATTACATTGAGACAACCACCACGACAAACACCGAGGGTTGGATAAGAATTCAAGTTCAGAAGAGACCCGTTTGAGATTAGGTCAAATATTGACCCTGTTAAGGTTGCGTAGAAGGTACCTAGAAGAGTCTAAGGTGTGGAGTATATCAATGATCCTCAAGATAGAACCCCAAGTCTAAGGTTGTGTGCCCTAAGAATTGTTTGCATACTTGGGACGAATATAACTTGGTAATATTGAAGATACTTAGCCCAAAATAGATGGTGGCTTATTTTTTGTTTATTGGGGCTTATCTTTTGTTTATTGGGGCGTACCTTTTGTTTATTGGGCAAATTAACGACGGACTTGGTTTTCCCTTAGACTTAAGTTAGAAATTTTTGGGTCATGAACTCTATGATTTTGAAGTCGATCTTACTCAATGTTACTTAGAAGAAGATGAGATGGTGTAACAGTATGTTCAGAATAATGATCCGTAGTATTACTAGGGCAATGGATAAACATCGTTGATCAAACAACAACTTAACCTTAGTTGAATCATTGGAAATGTAAAGTCGCCAGGATTAATCACTTAGGGATGTCGATGTCCTAGTCTAGAGGTTGAGGACGGAAACTAGGCCATACAAGTTATAGTTATATTTGAAAGTTCTTGTAGTTTGGGGCATTCAGAAGTGATTAACTCACGAATCGTTATAAATCACGCCCTATCATGGTAGAAGATTTTAACTACAATAATAGCTCTTATACCTTGGGAGCTATGATGATGAATAAATAACCAGAGATCTTAGTCGACGACTTGTTGGATTTAGAATATAGTGTTTGATTTCACTATGGTAAGAATGATCTAAGTTTATCTTGCTTTGGACCATTTGAAAGTGATCAAGACTAGCACAAGTTGAAGTGAAAGAAATTTGGTGAAATAAACGATATGATATTTCCTTGATGAAATGGACTTGTGAAAAACCTTAGGGTACCAAAATTTTGCCCTTATGAATCAAACTCCATGTAGAAATGATCGGGAGTCATCTTACTGTTATGATTGGTTGGCATATACTCATAAAAGTTCACAAGTGCACCCCCATTAATATTTAAGGATGATTAGGACGCTAGATGATTTGATTAGTTCCATCAATAGTAAGAATTGGAAAAGTTGCAGAATCAAACTCCATGTACCTGAAGGAGTAAGAATTTGAATGTGAGAAGAAAACTTTAGAGGCATAAGAGTCTGCCCAGGTTAGAGAGGAATTTTGAGGATAAATTGACCAAGGTAGCAAGGTCACCACGGTCAAGATAGATGATACGACGGTGCGAGTCTTGCGGCGCAAGAAGATTCCAAGGTTAAGACATGTGGTATAATTGGGGTCAGGAGGAGCACAATTTGGAGCCACTAGAACTGGTGTGGCAGTGATAGTCGGTGCTCTTCGAGCCAGGAATAGCTTCAATTCTTAGGGGATGTTACGTTCAGTCACTCTCGGTGAAAACCCCGCAAGCCTAACCTGAATTTCGAGGATGAAATTTTTTTTTTGTTTATTGGGATTTGTAACATCCCCCAGACAGCTAGACCCCCCAGGTGAATCTGTCATGACAAGGTCATGACAAGGCCTTGGTAGTGTAGAAATCCCTTTAACTTAGGCAAAATTAGGGTTGAAAGTGCCTTGGTCTGCAAATAGTAAATTGCAGCTACCCTACCTAGGGTTTGACCTAAGGGCCTTATCTTGACCCATTTGACCCCACCATAGTATCCCTAACCCTTTAGGGGTCCCCTTAGAGCACCAAGGGCCCATTGGGGTCAACCAAAGAGGCCAGATTGACCAAAGTTAACCCTAACCCCAAATTGGTCAAAGTAGCCTAATTAGAGTCAATTGACCTCCACCATGCCAAGTTGACCACACTTCTAGGTCTAAAATATCATAAGAGACCTAGTAGACCTAAAAGCCCCATCATGGGACCCCCAGTGGTGCAAATTGACCTATATGCCCTTTTAGGTCAAAATGGCAATTCTTCACTAAGTGCCCTAAATGACCACCACCATATTAAATTGACCCTACCCATAGTATTTTAATATCATAGGGGACCCAGTGGAACAAAAATCTCCATGACTGGGTCAACCCTAGGGCTCAATTTGACCAAAGTCAACTTAGCCTGTTTTGGTCAAATCAACTCATATTTGGTCAACTAAGGCTCATGTGACCAAATTGACCCCGCCAGTAGTTTCTAAATTTAATTTGGAGTCCAATGGACCCAAAAGCCCCATCCTAGGGTCAACCAATTGGTCAATTTGACCAAAAGTCAAACTTGCCCAAATTAGGTCAAATCTCTTAAATCTAGCCCAATCCCTTTTGGGCTAGCTCAATTGAGTGGTCAACCAGCCTAGTAGGCTAACATTAAACATAAGAGAGAGGGAAAAATCGACCATGATGAGTAGGAGAGAGAAAAATTCAATTTTAGAGGAGAGAGAAGGTGGTGTTCATGACCATTAAGGTGATACACCCCTTGGAATTCCCATTGATGACTCCTTTCATCTCCCCTGATGAATGTGGAGGGAATTCCAGGAGTTTTCTAGAGGAATAGATGGGTAGGGGGGGCTGTTTGGGTGGCCGGCCATAGGAATACCAAAAGCCCATTAATGGCTTTTGGAGTTAGAGCCTCCACCATCCTTAATTGGCCCTCCCATTAGCTTCATAATGGAGAGAGGAGTTGAAACCCCCCTTCCCCGAGAGGATCGAGCTGTCTGTGCAAGGATTTTGATGGTGCCGAAATCTAAAAGGAGGAGCAATGGTGGTCGATGGTCGGAGCACCCAAACCCCCCAAGCAGGTCTGGTTCCCCTCCCTAACCTCTGTGGTGTAGATCTCAATCGCCGGCGGCTCGATTGTAGCCAATTGGCCGTGAATCGAACCAGCCAAGCCACCCGTAGATCGGGTTGGGCTTCCTCTTCCAGAACCCGATTCCGGCCACCGCCGGCCGATCAAACACCGCTCATCGCCGGCCACCACCTCAACGGAGGTGGTGGTGGCGTTGGTTGGCCGGGGCGACGCTTAGGTGGCCGGGAAATCAAAGATCAAAACAGCCCAGGCGCGACAAATCCTGGCCGTTGGCTCATCGGGGATGATGACCACGCGCTGTCCAATCCGCGCCAAGATTCGCGCTGGCCATTTTTTTAAGGATTTAGATATTATTTATTAATTAATTTAATTGAATAATTATAACTGCAGTAGTATTTTAATTACTAAAAATAATAGATGCCCTCTACAGAAAAAGTGCCCAACATAAAAGTTGTAGGCCTTGACCCCTAGGGTCATACAAAATTGGTTTCAACTCATTTGGAGTCAAGGTTTGACCTCAGCACCCATTTTAGTGCAACGTTTGACTGAACTTTTAATGGATGCCCACACCAAACCACTAGTCCAAATGACTTGAACTTTGGACTAGGAGTGAGTCATGCCTAGGAATACAATATATCCAAAAATGGGAATTTTTGGAGATAATTTTCCTAAATTTTTTGTAAAAAATTAATAATCAATGTGTAAATTATTTAGAGGGTCAAATGACCTCCAAACTCCACCAAATTTTGGTGGGGTGTTCTTAGGGTCATGATAAGCCCCTGGTTAAAATATCAACCCATTTGAGGTTGATTTGATAATGTAATTAATTGTCTCAAGTTTTGATCGTTAAGGAAATTATTAGGTTAAAGAGGCTATGTTGGAATTGAGGGGCCAAACCACCTCCAATTGGAGTGGAGTTTTGGCCACTGCCCTAACACCACCCAAATCACCTCCATGTGAGTTTTGGGGTCATGGGGAGTTGGATTGCCCTAGGACATGGAGTTGGAGCCCCTTGGTGTGCATTTAGCCAAGTAGAGATCCATTGGCCAATTGGGCCCATAGAGTCTTGAGTCTTCTTGGGAAGGACAGTGGGATCAATTTGAGACCCCATGAGGAAATTGGTGAGCATTGGAGTTGATTTGCCCAAGGCCATAAGGTTGATCCCTATGGAGTGGAATTTGGGGTTTTGAAGGACATAGGGCGTTGTCCTTAGAGAGGAGTGTGATAGACTCCTCTGAGTTCTAAGAGTTATATAACACCCTCACAAGAAGTTTGGGTGGATTTGGGGAAGTATGGACCATAATCCTAGGGTAAACCCTTAGGGGTGCATTTAGAGGTCAATGAAGGAAGAGGGGTCAAACCTTTATGATTTGACCTAAAATTTTGGGGAGATGGTCATGGTGACCAGAGAGTCCTCCTATGAGAAATTGGTGGGGTTTGGAGTTGCCAACCCTAGGGAATAAATCCTTGGGTAGATTTGTAAATATTTAGGTTTTGGGGATTTAGGAAAGATTAATACCTAGGGATTAACCAACTTCTGTCACCAACTTAGTTTTGATGTTACTAATCCTTGGAGATTCTATTAGAGCCATTGGAATACCTTTGGAGGTCCAAATTATAATTATTCGTATTGTTGGCAATTTTTGGGATGATTAATTTTAGGGTGTTAGTTTTCTGTAATTTCATGAAACTTTGCTGGATGTCATTTCATGCCATTATAAACCCACAGTAATTTTCTCATAATTTTTGGATTGATATGTTTGGTACATCTAGTTCAAATTGGAATTAATTGCAAATATGACCTTTGTGGAAATTACAAATGTAAACTCTATGGAATATGGTCAAATTTTGTAGGGCTAAATATTTTAGTATGAATCACCTCTGTAAAAATTTGCATAAGGGGTGGAGTTCATATGAGGGTACCTCCTTTGAAAATAATTGAAAATTAATGGGTTTTTGAATTTTTAATAATTGTGAACCTTGCTGGAAAATCATGAAAATTCATATTTACATATTACTAGGTACCCTTGATTTATGTAAAAATTTTAGTAGGCATTGGAAGTCAGAAAAGTGCACTTGTAGTTCAAAACTTAGGAGGTTGTATTTTTGGAGAATTGCTTTAAATATTAATAATGTTGAGAAAAATACGATTCTCTGGAATTAATCCTATAACATCATGATAGACCTCCAGTAAATAGCTTGAGTTAGTTCGATGAATATTTAGTACCTATAGTTGTGAGCTTCATATAATTAGTTTGGTCTGCGTATAGTAAAACTGTGAAATTTGAGAATCAAGTGGATCCTTAGGAGAGATGGGAGGTATGAGGTTTACCTAGTTGAGTTGAGAAGGTATGTTGGTCAACAAGAAGGATTATAGATGGTAAAGTGTGCTTGGTGAGTTGAGGGTAAAGTGGTGCTCGGGATTGACGAAGGATCGTCTTGGAAAGTCATAAGTCACCTAGGGTTAATTCAATTGTAATAACAAAGAGGGTGTTCTTATGGGTAGATACCAACAACACTAAGTGTCTTGAGAAAGGGAACTTTGGGGTGTCATCCCATTTCGGTTCCTAGTACCGTAGCGAGCCCCTTACAGGGTAACCCTCGGGAAGTCCAAGATTAACCATAAACTGTAAGAGTAAAATGTTATGCAAGAATAATTTAGTAACATACACACCCACACCCCGTGGTTCCGGGAGTTCAGCTGGTTTGGTGCTACGAGCAGTAGGCTCGGTGGTTGTAAGAGCAGATTGCTAAGTCAGGTGAGCTTGTGACTCAGTAGTGTTTGTAGGTACGGACGGGTTGGTTCGGCGAGCCGATGGCTCGGAAGGTTATTGATGGCGGGCAGGTTAGCCCGGGGAGCTTATGGCTCGGAGGTAGGTAGTAGAACATGTTGCATATGCATTGAAGGTGGTGGGTCTTCGGTATTGGACGGTCGTTCACACCGACGTCAATACGTTGACTCGATGAGTGTGGTATTTACACTTAGCCTTGAAAGTCTGGTGGTCCAGCCAGTAAGAGTACGCAGATGCTCCGCGGTTTTGCGTTGAGGCGTACGATAGGTCTAGGTAGGGTAGTGTGAATACCAACCTAGAGGTGGGCGAGGCCCAACCCACCGCTTCTGTTTGCCACTACGGGAGTATCCTGGGAGTCTAGCTCGCTCCAAAAAGGGGGAACTAAAGGTCTATGCGCATAGAGTCGTGGTGAGTGAGTTGCACTTGTATGAACATAGCATAACAGCATACTTTGCATGTCATAGCATAAACATTGCATTTCAACCCCTACCCTTATCGTATAAGTCGGTTATGGGACTTCTTATACGATAGGCCTTGCTAAACGACCCTTGGTCTATAGGTTTGTATGGGCATTCCTATAAAATCAATGGTTACTTTTCTATTACTATTGTCTTTACTTACTGCACTTTACTTATTCTTTACCTGCTTTTACTATGCCCCTTTACTGCTTCAGTTATATAAATATGCACATATGTAGTGTAGAAATATTTACGGTACCACTGTCACCTGCTCTTTGTTATACCCCTTGCTGTCCTCCGCTTCATTCTCCCGCACGGTGCCTAGGAGCCATTGGGGGTGGGGTGGGGAACATAAGGCTTAGTCTTTTTGACTAACGGTCGGTGGACCATATCATTTTAGGAGATCGAGGAGACGCAGCAACACCAGAGGTCGGTGCAGACGGAGGCGGACCAGTCTAGTACAGGAGCACAGGATTCAGGATCAGTGAGTGATTAGTAGTTAGCTTCCGTGAGTGATCTTGTAGTGAGGATATGATGTACAGGGCATGAGCCCTTTATTATTGTAACCCTTGTTATCTTTTATTCGGTTATATCATGTGGACATTTATATTCACGTTGATTCTGTGGACTTGTCTTCTTTAGTACACTTTTCTTTGTGATCGATTTGGCCGGCAGGATCGGCGTTTTGTAGTGGCGACCTTTCCGAGTGAAGGTGTCACCGCAAAGCGGCGGTTCTGGGCCTAAGACCCGGTGTTTGGAAAGAAAAAAATGGGGTCTTACATAAACTTCTTCTTTGATTTCTCCATTTAGGAATGCACTCTTTACATCTATTTGATAGACTTTGAATCTTTTGTATGCAGCAAATGCAAGGAAGATACTGATTGCTTCTATCCCTGCAACTGGTGCAAATGTCTGATCATAGTCTATCCCTTCTTCCTGTGAGTATCCTTGAGCTACTAGCCTAGCTTTGTTTCTCATAATATTTCCCTCTGCATCAAACTTGTTCCTGTAGACCCATTTGGTTCCAATCACTGGATAGTTCTTTGGTCTTGGAATCAAATCCCAAACCTTGTTCCTTTCAAATTGGTTGAGCTCCTCTTGCATTGCAAGAATCCAATTTGGATCTTGTTCTGCATCTTTTATGGTTTGAGGTTCAACTTGTGATAGGAAGCAGGTGTGCATCTGATTTTGATGTAGTTGATGCCTTGTTTGAACACCTGCAGAAATATCTCCAATCACTTGTGAAATTGGATGATCTCTAACTGTGATGGGGTTAACAGTAAGAGTTTGTTCAGCAATTGTATCCACTTGGGGAATTTGTTCAACTGCTATATCTTGTGAAGAGTGATCTGTTGTTGTCTGTTCTGAATTTTCAGCAAAAACTGGGAAATTTTCTTCTTCACTCTCTTCATCATTCTGCTGTTCAAGATTCAGAATTCCTTCTTTATTAGAGCTAATTGATCTAGCTGCTCACATAATATAGGTACCTGCAGATTTTCTATGGTAGAAGGAATCTTCTCCTTGTAAAACATGTTAGTTTCATCAAAAGAGACATGCATAGATTCTTCAATTTTAAGAGTGGATTTATTATAGATCCTATATGCTTTACTGATTTGAGAATAACCTAAGAAAATTCCTTCATCTGATTTTGGTTCAAATTTCCTAAGGTATTTCTTATCATTATTGTGAATATAACATCTACAGCCAAATGTTTTAAAATAGTTAAATTTAGGTTTCTTCCCTTTAAGTAATTCATAAGGAGTCTTTCCCTTAAGTTTATGTATCAAACTTCTATTCAGAACATAATTTGTTGTGCTAACAGCCTCTGCCCAAAAGGATAGGGACAAATTAGCATCTGCAAGCAATGTTCTTGCTGATTCAATTAGAGCTCTATTTTTCCTTTCAACTACCCCATTTTGTTGAGGAGTTCTAGGAGCTGAGAAACAATGCCTGATACCTTCCATCTCACATAATTCTTGCATAAGAAGCGACTCAAACTCAGTACCATGATCACTTCTGATCAATGCAACTACAGTAGAGTACTCAATATGTATGCTCTTAAGAAAGTCTGTAAGAACTTTAAAGTTATCTGACTTTTCTCTCAAAAAGAACACCCAAGTGAATCTAGAGAAGTCATCTACAATAACTAGAGTGTAAGACTTCCCTCCTAAACTCTTTGTTGCTATAGGTCCAAAGAGGTCCATATGTAGCAAATATGAGATTCTAGGTGAATCACTTTTAGATAATGATTTAAAACTATTTTTAGTTTGCTTACCTAGTTGACATGCCCTACAAATACCTTCTTTCTTGTATGAACCTGAGGGTAATCCTCTAACAAGATTGTCCTTAGATAGTTTTGCAATGGTCCTAAGGTTTACATGTCCTAGTCTCTTATGCCAAAGTTCACTAGATTTGCTTCCATCACTAAATAAACAAACTTCTGAGGTAGATGAATTGAAATTCACTAAATATATATTACCTTGCCTAATACCTGATAAAACAGTAGTATTATCAGTAGATTTAATAAGGCAATTCAATTTGTTAAAAGTTATTTGATACCCTTCATCACATAATTGACTTATGCTGATGAGGTTGTGCTTCAGTCCCTTGGCATAAGCTACGTCTTTGAAGGTGACTTCTCCAACCTTGACTCTTCCATAGCCTTTGGTCTGTCCACAGTTGGAGTCTCCAAATACAACCTTTGGTCCAAGCTTTTCCTTGTAGTTGTTCAGGTTGGCCTTGTTTCCTGTCATATGCTTTGAGCACCCACTATCCAAATACCACTTTTCATTCATTCTTGGATATTTGTGTACCTGCAATGACAGAAAAATAAACTAGTTATTTTTTACCCAGACTACCTTGGGTCCATTTGTTTGTCCACAATATTCAGATATAAATGTCATTTCAGGCTGATTCTTATAGCCTTGTGGGTGAAATCACCTTGGAGGTATTACTCACTCAGTAAAAGGATTTTTAGCATATTTAGAATTAGAATTCTTAGAACTTTCTGTACAAAATCTGTTCGACAAATTTGGGTAAATTCGTCGACCGCCGTTCGACAAATATGCATGATTTTGTCGAGCGTCGTCCATATGATAACTATATTGAAAGTCTGTTCTCAGTTTTCATCGATCTCCGTTCGACAGATTTGAATCTTTTTGTCGAGCTTCGTTCGACGAATTCTTCTGAATTCTTTTATTCTTAATATTCTTGCTTGAAATATCTTTATTGGCTTCAGTAGCCTCTTTGCCCTTAGCAGATATAAATTTTATGGGTGTAGATAAAATATTCTTCTTAACTAGGTGTGGCTCACTTGATGAGGCACCCAAGCTTAGTTTGCTATTAAGTCTAGCATTAACTGTGCTTATTATGTCCATCAGTTTGATACTTCTCCCATTTAGGGATTCTTCAAACTCTTTTGCTTCAGACAACTTGCTCTCAATGAGAATAATATGTTCCATGGAGGCAGCCAAATCCTTTTTAAGTATTATATTTTCTTCACTTATAATTTTCATATCAGCTAGCTTATTTCTGAGTGAGATTATTTCCTTATCAAATTTAATTAAGTCTAGGCAAAGAACTTTGAATTCAGTCTTGAATTCAATGGAAGTAAAATCAAAGTTAGCTATTACCTGATCAGCATCATCTTCTGCTTCTGATTCTGATTTCTCTTCATCAGAATTGTTGGCTGAGGCATTGATTGCCATCATGCAGAAATTCTTCTCTTCTTCATCATCGTTGGGGCTGGATGAAGAAGCATATCCTGACTCAATGTCTGAGTCATAAATGGCCATTAAGCATTGTTCATTTTCTTTTGTTTCTTCATCATCAGAAGAGCAGGATGAAGTTTCTGATTCAGATTCTGTTTCACTCCAGGATTTTGCTACAAATCCTCTCCCCTTCTTTTTATGATTGTGGGAGGAAGATTTGCTGGAGTTTCTCTTTTCTTCCTTTTCTTTTCTCTTTTCCTTCTTGTCCTTCTTGTTTTGATTTTCTGGACAATCAGGTGCAATGTGTCCTGGTTTCCTGTAACCAAAACATATAATTTCATTAGCATGATTTTTGTCATACCTTGGCTTGTCATAGCTTCTGGATAACTTTTTCTTGATGTTTTTCTTAGCCATCTTGTAAAATCTTTTGGCTATCAGACTCATGATCTCCTCATTGTCAGGAGTTTTTCCTTCTTCTGCATCAGCTGCTTTGAAAGCTATGTTCTTTTCTTTCCTTGTTGCTGGAGATGTAGTGGATGATTCTGCTTCCCTGGACTTGATGAGCTGCTCATAAGATTTGAGCTTGCCCAACAGTGCTTCTGTGGTAATCTCATTGAGACTCCTGGCATCCTTGATTGGCCAGATTCTTGAATCCCATGTGCTGGGGAAGCACATTAAGATCTTGTCATTTATTTCAGTGATAGAAATCACTTTGTCCAAGGTCTTCAGCTCATTTATTATGAGACTGAGTCTGTTGTACATGTCAGCCACTGTCTCTGTGTCTCCTTTCTTGAAGTTTTCATACAGAGAGATCAAGTGTGATCTTCTGTCTTTTCTCTCATCTGCAGAACCTGCAACCATGTTATTTAGTGATATCCAAATCTCTCTAGCTGAAGTACCTTCAACCACTTTTTGAAATATGTCATCAGACATAGTTTGAGCCAATATGTTCATGGCCTTAGCATCTGCATTTCTTTGCTTCTTTTGAGTTTCTGTCCACTCAGGAGGTGGGACAGCATGATTATCTCCTGTAGCTTTAGCGCTGGTTGATGTTGTAGGTGCTGGAGGCCCTGTCAGAATAACATTAAAAATCTCTTCATCAATGGAGTTCATATAAAGCCTAATCCTTGCTTTCCAAAGTGCAAACTTGCTAAGGTTGCACATTGGAGGTCTTGTGCTTGAGTATTCCTTGTTTTGTGCCATGAGTTTTTAACAAACAAAAAAAAACAAAAAAACAAAACAAAAACTCTAGATAAATTTAAGATCTAATTGATCTTTGTGATTCAGGAGTTAGCCTGTAAAGAATCAACACCCTCTGATACCAATTGAAAGTGGAGGTTAGATCTTAAGTTACTCTAGAGGGGGGTGAATAGAGTATTAAAACTTTTTATTAGTTTTTAAAGCGGAATTAAAATACTGTTGTATATATATGTGTAATGCAAAGTGTGTTATATGATTTGAATAAAGAAAAGCACAAAGCACAGAAACAATACAGAAAAAATCACAAGCACAGAGGACACAAGGAATTATAGTAGTTCCCCAATAAATCTGGGTACGTCTACTCTTCTACCACAGCTGGTAGGATATCCACTAGGAGTTTTTGATAAGGTGTCCACACACCACAGAGCTTTTGACAAGGTGCTCAAGACCAGGGGTTTTTTTGATAAAGTGTCCACACACCAATAAGCATTTGATAAGGTGCTTAAAAACCACACAAGGATTTTTTGATAAGGTGTCTTGCCACCACTGTGCAAACTTTTGAAGGGAGAATTAACCCTGTACAAGATAAGGTAAGAAGGTTTAGAGTGTTCTTCTCTGTCAATATTTCTGAGAGAAGACAAAGGATGTTAAGGATGAAAGCTCCCCCTGTCTGTTTGGAGTTGTTGACAGCTTGAGGATGAAGCTTTCACTAAAACAGAAATCTTCTGTAGCAGATTAATCTAGAAGAAGTAAATCTTCAGATTGTTGTTGCTCTTTGGAAGATTTGAACTTGCAGCAGATCTGAGAGAATGAATGTTGTTCTCAGAAAGATGAAGATGTTGCCTTTTGGAAGAAGAAGACTGCAAGTATATGTTCTCTGTATGTGCTTTCTTCTTCTTCTTCTGCTTTCTCTAATCCTTCTGTATTCTTGTTGTTCTCAAAGAACTGTATATGTGAGAGACTTAGAAAAATAAATGTAAAAATCTCTGTCTCTCTAAAGGAGTACAACTGTTTTTTTTCGTATATCCTTTCTTCTTTGATACCTTTTTGATTTGAAATTCAAATCATCTGTTTTTAAGGAATATATTATTCTGGCTTAAATCCTTCTTGGAACTGTAACAGCCATCAAAACGATTTTGGCAGGTCCTTTTTGATTCCTTTGTCGTGAAAGATGTCGTAGCATTAAATGTCAACGACTATTCTTGTCTTGGAATAGAAGGAATAAAAGAATATAATAAATGAATAAGATATCCTTACTAAACTGACTGAATACGTCCAAAAAGTACTTGAATAGATCCGTTAAGGTCGTCGATCTGTGTTCAGAGAGTTGACAAAATAACTGATATAAATAATCTGGATGAGTATTTGTCGAACTGAGCTTTAATATAGAATTTGTCGAGCTCTGGCTGGAATTCGTCGAACGCTGCTTGCCATTTGTCGAACGCTGCTCAGAGAATGTCGAGCACTGGATCTGGCTATAATTCTTCAGTCTGCTGAGAAGAATTTATCGAACGAAGCTAGACATTCGTTGAACGCCACTCATCATTTGTCGAATGCTGGGAACTTAAATATTCCTTAAGTTCTAGCTAATCAATCAGCCTAAAGACTTGACCCTTAAGCTATACAGTGGGGTCAACTTGATCCATAGTTAAAACATAGTGATCCTAGCCCAAAACAGTAATATGGTTGTTCCAACAGATTCAGAGACTTCCAAATTAGTAGAAGTTTTAAACAAACATCCTCGTGCAATTGCATGGCAGATTTCAGATATCAGGGGAATAAACCCCTCGTTCTGCACAAACAAAATTTTTCTAGAAGATAACCCCCGCAAAAAAATTCAGCCTCAATGACGACTTATCCCGAACATGCGGGATGTCATTAAGGCTGAGATTATAAAACTCCTCAACGTGGGAATTATCTATCCTATATCTGACAGTATGTAGGTAAGCCCTGTACAAGTCGTCCCAAAAAGGGCGGTATAACAGTCGTGGCAAACCAGAACAACAAATTGATCCCAACTCATACTATTACCGGTTGGAGGGTGTGCATCGACTACCGAAAATTAAATGATGCCACCATAAAAGACCACTTCCCGCTAGCGTTCATACAAATCCTAGAGCATCTCTCAGGTCATCCTTTTTATTGTTTTCTCGATGGTCTCTCGGGGTTTTTCTAAATCCCTATTTCCTCTGAAGACCAGGAGAAAACAACTTTTACTTTCCATATCGGCACCTTCGCATATCAAAGGATGTCGTTTGGCCTCTGCAATGCACATCTACATTCCAAAGATGTATGATGGTGATATTTGGCGAGCTCGTAGAAGATATCATGGAAGTCTTTATGGATTACTTCACTGTTTTCGGAAACTCTTTTAAAAACTGCTCGAAAAATTTAGATAGAGTCCTCCAGCGGTATCAAGAGACAAATTTAGTGTTAAATTGGGAGAAATGCAACTTTATGATCCGAGAAGGTTTAGCCATCGGCCATAAGATATCTTCCAAGGGGACGGAGGTCGATAAGACCAATGTCGCAATAATTGAACAACTTCCCGCACCCTCAAACGTAAAATCTATCAGAAGTTTTCTTGGCCACGCAGGTTTTTACCAGCGGTTTATTCAAGATTTTTCCAAAATAACGAAACCGCTACCCGACCTCTTGGAGAAGGATTCTTCGTTCATTTTTTATAGCGAATGCGTAAAGGCATTCAATTTTATTAAAAAAACAACTTATCAATTCTCCCATTCTGGTGGCGGCAGATTGGTCCCTTCCGTTTGAAATAAGATGTGATGCGAGCGATATTGCGGTAGGAGCCGTACTAGGCCAACGCATTAATAAATAATTTCATCCCATCTATTACGCTTCTCGTACGCTCACAACCGAACAAGCTAACTACACTATGATGAAAAAGGAACTTTCAGTGTCGACTTTCTCTTCGATAAGTTCAGGCCCTACGTCACGCTTTCTAAAGTCATCGTCTTTACCGATCACTCCACACTCAAATATCTTTTGGCCAAAGTAGATGCCAAGCCCCGCTTGCTTCGATGGATCCTCCTTTTGCAGGAATTTGACTTAAAGATCCGAGACAAGAAGGGGGCTGAAAATTTAACAGCCGACCACCTCTCTCGTTTAGAACACCCCGTCGCAGAAGCGCTCGTTGAACCCGAAATAGACGATAGATTTCCTGAGGAGCGCCTCTTAGCTGTAAATAATATAAAAACTTCTTCCACCCCTTGGTTCGCAGACTATGCCAACTATCTAGTTGCGTGGGTCCTTCCAAAAGATTTTTCGACCCAGCAAAAGAAGAAATTCTTTTTTGATTTGAAAAACTACTTTTTGGAGGACCCCTTTCTCTTTCGCGTCTGCGCAGACAAAGTGGTGCGGAGATGTGTTTCAAGCGAGGAGGGTGTGCAAATCTTGCGACACTGCCATGAAGGGCAGGTCGGGGGCATTATCAAGTCAACCGGACCGCGCAGAAAGCGTTAGAGGCGAGCTTTTATTGGCCCACTCTCATTAAAGATGCTCACAATTTTGTGAGTAAATGTGATAGCTGCCAGCGGTCGGGTAACATCTCTCGTCGTGACGAAAAATAAAAGAAAAAATAACACCAAAAATATGATAAAACCCTACTTTACTTTTATTCTTAATGCATTTTGTTTCGAGAATATCTATTTGTGGATTTTCATAATCGCTAGTTTGTTAATCGTTTGTTTATCTAAGATTGATAGATTTAAACCTTCGGGGTTATGTTTTAAAGAATATCTTGTGTTTCTAATTTAAATAGAGGCTTTGTTTTCAAGCACTGCTTCTAATTTATCTAAAATAGAGGCATGTGTATTATGTTAGCAAAACAGCCTTAGTCCTCAATTATTTGTACTTTATGTCTTTAAGGAATATTCAAATTACTAAGGTTGCTCTCAAACCTTTTTTTTTATTATTCTAGAATTTCTCTTGAAACCCCCTTGTATGCACCCATTTAGCATGGCATGAAAAATAGATGAAGAAAAAGATCTTATGTCAATGGGAATAAGACTTCATTCTGTAAACATAGGCACCCAATAAAATTTAAAAGATCTTATGTCAATAGAAATAAGATTTCGTTCTGTAAACATAAGCATTGGGTTAATAAAAACAACAGAAAAAAGAATTAGTTTTCCCTCGTAAACCACTGTTGGCACCGAAGAAAACTAAAAAGGAGGGGTGGAATGATGGAATCCATCACCCCTAATTCAAGTACTCTTCTTTTTGCCAAAGCTTTTTACCCTCTTTTCCCTTAGCCAATTTATTGTACCTAGACTTAATTCAAAAAAAATTTGAGAGCATAATTAGTAACTTGTATCATTTCCTTCACATTTCTTTAAAACAAAGGTTCATATAATTCTGATCTAATCTCATTTACTAATGATTGCAATTTTGCTTGTTATTTGGTTAATCAAGAAGTCTTTTGGCTAAAAAAATTCTCCCTACTTGAATCATTTGAATAATTTAGGACTTAACTCTTTATACTCCGGATTTTTGTTTTTCGGTCTCTTTTGATTAAATAACACGATAGCCAAAAAATTAGAACTTAGGTTAATCCAGTATGGATCTCTCTTACTTTTGCTCTGGAATAGCAAAAGCTTATGTATGGGGGTATTTGATGAGTAGTAAAATATGCGTATTTTAGTATAGTTTTTAGTATAATTTTAAATATTCTAAATATTTTATGTAAATTAATGAATATATGTTTGTTTTATTATTTTCCATACTAACTGAACTTTATTTTTGTTTTTCAGCATTTTTGGTATTTTTTGTTAGGTCACGCCCTCGGTCAAGCCCGTGACCAAGGGCGTGTATGTAACACCCAAAACTGGTAGTTCCGCGAAGTAGGCGGAGTGGTAGTGCGGCACGTGAAGCAGGCTAGAATTTTCCCTGTCTGCTCTTAGCGCACGATCAGTGGCCTCATCGCGCACGATCAGTGATCGTGCGCCAGCGATCGTGCGTTAATTCCGAAGAGAATCGAGTTCTGTCTCGGACAGTGCGCACGACCATTTCCCTCTTCGCGCACGACCAGTGATCGTGCGCCAGCGATCGTGCGCTTATTCGCAAGAATTCAGAGTTCTGTCCGGATAGTGCGCACGACCATTGCCCTCGTCGCGCACGACCACTGACCGTGCGCATGTGATCGTGCGCCCTGTTTATTCTGTTCCGCGATTTTGAGCGGAGAAGAGGATCCGACCGATCAAATTTATTGGAATTCGATCCAACGGCTGGGATTTATTGCTGGGGGGGTCTTAGGGCTTTGGAGAGGGATTAAACCCTCATTATTTCATAGTGTTTCTCTCTCCTAGGCTAGAGGAAGGAGAAGGGGGCAAGGAAGAAGAAGAGGAGATTTCGCCATTGACGGAGCTCCGGAGCTCCGTTTCGCGAGCCGTTTCCAGATCCGGAGAGTGCAGCCCGGTGCGGTTCTTTCCCTCCGCGTAGAATCTCGGATCCATGGCGAAGAAGAACACGTCTAGGGTAATGATTTCTTCTCCCATGTTTTGGACTTGTCTTTTGTCCTCTCCTTCATTTCTCTATGCTTGCGTGAGGAGTCCCTTTCACCAAATGGGTGAAGTGTAGGATTTCCTCAAGTCCTTCGGGACTCCGGGTAGATTGTGTCCGTCCCCGGCATATTGCATGTAGAAAATCCGGTAGTTGTGCGGATTTAGGCATTGTGTGTGAAGCCTATTCGTGGCCGTGAGCCCGAATCGGTGATGCTTGATTTACGACGTTGCATTTAGGTTAGGCCTAGAATGCGTGCCGGAGAATGACTCCGTGAACTCACCTATAGTATTGCGGGAGTTAAGAGTAGGCGTCTTGTGAAGATCCTAACGAAAGCCCCATGCTTTGAGGTTTAGATGAAGGCAAACCTTCACCACGAATTGATGCGGAGCGTATGTACCTCCCTTGTGAGAATTCGCGAAGCCTAGATCCTTGTGAATGGGTTAGGTGCGTAGCGTATATTTAGTGTAGCACTTGAAAGTGCTAAACCCTTACGGGCCGAGGTGAAGCCGTACCCGCGTCGTGCGATAGATTGCGACGATTAGAGCACGGGCAAAGCTGAACGAACCCGTTTCCATGCAGATCGGCGAGAGGTCCCTTCCTCATGAAAGCCGTGTGATCATGGGAGAGGTCGTGGAAGGTGTCATACCTAGACCGACCAAAAGCTCTTGTTTCCCACCTAAGGTTGTGACCCTTAGGGTGGAGTGTTGTGAATTTGATGTTATGTTTAGCCTCATGCGATTGCTTAGGCGGTTGTGGGAAACCTTCGGGTGAACCCAACCAACATCATGTGCATACCTAGGTTCCTTTCTTTTGATGCTCAACCTAGAAGATTGATTGTGCTTGAAACCTCACCTTGTGTAGTTGCACTTTCTTTAGATTATTACTTGTGCTAGTATGGCTTACTTGCAGGGTAGAATCTCCGCCACCCGGGAAAGGGGTGGGGTCGTTATAATTTGGTCAGCTGTGCTGACCGTTGCCTCGTTTGCCACCGCTTGGTGGAATGTCTTATGCAGGTGCAGGTGAGCCTAGCGAGAAATAGCGGGCGGTGACCCCTTTTGCTGAGTTGGCCCTTGAAGGCCAGCCTCCTTTTTTTAGCTTTTTCATGTATGGCCGGCCTGCGTGCCGATGTATGCTTATGGAGTTTTGTGCATTTGATGAATGTAAGGCCTTAAGGCCGTAACTCTTATTCTGGTTACATTCCTATGATAGTGGACAGTTCTTTTTGAATGTTTTAATTAATGCTTCCGCGTACGTTTTGTACTCTCGTTTAGTTGTTACTTTTCTGGTTATCACCTTTTAACTCCTAGCTAGTGTGGCTTGTATGGCGTGGGGTCCCGGCCGGACCTACTGTTATACTATTCGTACTGGCAGGGTGTTACAGTGTAATCTTAAAATGCCAATTTCCAGCTCTCAGCGGTTTCAGGTGAAGTCTTGACAAATTTGTCAGTTCACGCCCTCGGTCACGCCCGTGACCGAGGCCGTATAACAGGTCACGCTCGTGTACTCCTGGTCAAGATGATAGGTCACGCCTTCAAACCGATCGGCCTGATTTCTCAACGAATTCTTAAAGTCGCGCCGTGTCAAATATGTCACGCCCATGGCATGCCCAAAAGCTTCCAGAACTGTAAGGATCGCCACATACGCTGCTGATGTCTGCCGCTCAAGGTCTCGGCTGTGACACTTCCGGTTACGCACATGTACAGCTATATTTCCCATCAACCCTTCCAGATCCATCCAGAAGGTGGCTGATGCGACCGCTCCAACACGCGCAAAGGTCACGACCTTGGTCATGGTCGTGACCGAGGGCATGTAATTTTGAAATTTTCCCTATAAATAGAGGGGCTCAACTGAAGCTTAAGATGTAGATTTTGTGAGTGTTTTAGAGTTTTGTGAGGTGCTTTTGTGTGTTTTCATTAAGTTTTAATGTCTTTTGTTTTTGTAATTTTCTCTTTCCTAATCTAGCTAGTTGTAATTTTATTTTGGGAATAAAATAGTTTGTTTTCTCATTTCGACCTTCTTTCCTTATGTTAGAGTGTGTGTGTGTGTGTGTGTGTGTTGTGTGTGTGTGTGTATGAGTCTATTTTTTCTTTTCTTTTAATTTAGTTGGTGTGCACGTATGTTTTTTTTTTGCTTTCTTTTAATTTTTCCTTTCTTTTATTTTTTTTCTTAAAGTAGAGTGTATGCATGTATGAGAATAATTTTTTCACTTTCTTTCATTTATGTAGAGTGTGTGCGTGTATGAGATAGCTAGTGCTCGATCATTCAACGAAACCATTATTTGCTATTGAGGAATGTCTTGTAGTTGCATTTTTTGATTCGAGCTTTTCACCCGTTCCAATCATGGACAATTTCATCCTTTCAGAAAAGTGATCTTTTATGGTGTCTTGTCGTGCTTATTCTTCGTACTGTTACAAGAAGTTCGTTAGGAGTCAAGTTTGGACTCGCCAGGTGTTTTCAAATGAACTGTTGAGTATTGTACATGTGTTGGCCTCCGTGTTATGTTTTTCTTTGTCTTGTTCAGTCACCAGACCTGTCATGGTGTCGGCTTTCTGAAATCCCGTTTCCCCGCCTGGCACTCCTATGTTTGTTATGTTGGATTTATGAGCTATGTATGCTATGTTGACTAATTCCCGGGATAGTTTTGGTGGTGGTTCTTGATCTCTACGATCTTCGTTGTTTAGATGTTCTGTGTATTGTCTCGTAAACTGCACCGTGGTATAGTTATATACTTATATGTATATCCATATACTTATGTATATGATTATGCACCCTGTTTTGGCTTTTTGGGTGGCAGTGGACCACCCTGTTTTGGCTTTTGAGTGGCAGTGGACCGCCCTATTTTCTTTTGAGCTGATCAGTCTCAAGTTCTTAAGACATATGCTTATATATGTGTATTATGATAGTATATGTTGACTATCACCTCTGAGCCGCAATGGCGGACACGTGGTGGGCTTTGATGGCGTTGACTATTACCTTCTGGTGCAGGCTTTTCTTCTTACCGAGTGCACTCGTTTGAGCTGGCTCGGGTTGTTGCAAGATTATAGATGTTTATCTATTTAGCTTATCCTTCATGCACTCTTTTACTTCTGATGCTGCTAATCTTGGTTTTCTTGCACCCTTGGGCTGAGGCATTCTTTTCTTATGAATGTCTCAGGTTCAGGTCTTTAGCTGCCGCAGGTGTTAGAGCAGCGTCGTTCAGGTCTCCTGTCGAGGCCCTTCCCCTCTTCTAGGTAAGAGGCAGATTCTTTTTGTTGTTTCCCTTCTTTCCTGCGGGTTCGTGTCAGTTGTTGGCGCCCGTATGGCTTTTATCTTTAGATTACTTGCTAGTAGTTTTGCTGTTACTTTTAGGTTGTTTACCTACTTGCTCTCTGGGAAGCTTTATGCTAGGATGCACTAATTACCTTAGTATAAAAATGTCATTCTTGCATATCATGATTTTAAATAAATGTCACATACTTTGAAGATCGTAGAAATTCCTTTCTTACTGTACTAAACATAGATTTATGCATATCGTTTTCTATGGATGTTGATCTTCATGCTTATGTAGGCTAAAAAAATGACTATTTTCCGCTGCGTATGTATAGTTTTCTACTTGTGGGCTAGATGATCCACCGGACCAAGGGACGCGGTCTTAAGCTAAAATGAAAAATCTCTCTTTTAATCCAAACACATATATGTTTTTTTTATATAAAATTATCGTAAGGAGTGTTGCCTGAGCATCTGTAGTCGTCTCCTGCAGGTGTGGCATCACGACGTGTATTTTCCCCTTGCTCTGATAATATGTATTATATTCTTGGGAAAATGCGGGTTGTGACATAAGTCATCGGAGTAACACCCTCGACCTTAGGCACCAAGTCCCAAGTCTCATTCTTCCTGAGGGCAGCCATCTCTTCATCCAAGGCCACTTCAAACTCCTTGACTCCAATGGCCTTTTCAAAGCAAGATGGCTCTCTCTCATCCAGAGGACCTACGAAGAAACATGAGACGAAACTCACCAAGTTTCCCTCTGTATACCGATCCGGTGGAATGGTAGTCCTCTTGGACGTCCTCGGAGCTTTACTCTGAACCACCTCTTCCACTGCAACTTCTGGACTAGCTCTCATTTCAGGCATACTTGGAGCATTGTTCCCCTGCTTCAAGAACCTGAAGCACCTGACCCAGAGCTAGAAGCAACTGGAGCACCTGGAGAAACAGGAAACTCCAACAGAACTTCCCTTGCAGCTTCTTCTGGTCCACCATCCAACCTGCTATCTTGTAACTCCATAGAAGAGCTACCTTGGTATGATGTCAATTCATCAAATAAGACATCCCTTGAGACTGCAGCTCTCCGTGCCTCTAGATCCATGCATCTCCAACCCTTCTTCCAGTCATCATAACCGACGAAGACTAGCTTCCTTGCTTTCGCATCTAGCTTTGTTCTGAGGGCATCAGGAACATGCACATAGCAGGTAGATCCAAACACTTGAAGGTGTTCCACCGTAGGCTTTATCTTAAACATCAACTCATGTGGGGTCTTCATGTTGATTGGACTAAGAGGCATTTGATTGATGACATAAGTTGCACAAGACATTCCCTCTGCCCAGTTGGAATGCTCTTGGCATGAAGCCAACACTTGCAGGTCTCTGTCAGATGATGGATCTTCCACTCTGCAACTCCATTCTATTGTGAGTGTGAGCACAAGAGAGCTTTCTCTGGATGTCATGCTTTCTGCAAAAGTTGAAGAACACATTAGAAGTGAACTCCCCTCCATTGTTTGTTCTGAACTTCTTGATCCGCAGGTTAAGCCAACCTTCCACTAGCTCCTTGAACTCCACAAAATTTTCAAAGGCTTCCGACTTCTCCTTCAGAAAATATACCCAAGTATATCTAGTGAAGTCATCAATCAAGACTAGCATATACTTGTTGCCTCCAAGACTGACAGTGTTGGTAGGTCCAAACAGATCACCATGAATACACTCCAATGGTGATTTGCATATGCTTTGTGATTTGTCGAATGGAAGACGATGAGCCTTACCATATTGACAAACTGCATAAACGTGACCTTCACCTAAGGATGACAAACTAGGCAAGCCTCTCACAAGGCCTCTCCCTGCCATAGCTTTCAACTTAACCATCCCAACATGTCCAAGTCTTTCATGTCAGATAGCAGCGCTATCATTAGTCCTCATCTTATCAACATAGGAACTTATAGATAACACAGATAAGTCCTTCACCCGTCTTCCAACATGAGTGACTTCAGCCTTTACTGTAAGTTTATATAGGATGTAGTCTAATTCACCTAGAGGGGGTTGAATAGGTTTTGATTTCTACTTGTTTGATATAAATAGTTAAAATTATTCTAAGCAAGTAATCAAGCAAACCCAGAAAACACACAAGTGTTTATAGTGGTTCCCCAAGATAGTGTGTCTATGGGTAGTCCACTTTCCCCCTTCACCCTTCTAACAGTGTGTTAGACAGTGCCAACTCCTCCAATCTCAGCTCCAAGAGCTTACAATACAGATCCCTCGGGATCTCTCAGGTTTTCCCAAACCCTACCTCAGGCACAGCAGCCCTACCTCAGAGGAATCCACCTCCTACAGCTCAGACCACCTTTAGGTCCTACCTCAAGCTGATCTCTTAGCTCTACAACTTAGGCTATTCAACCCTACCTGAGATCTCACAGATCCTACCTCATAGGACTCCACCTCCAACAGCTCAGACCACCTCATGGTCCTACAACCTTAGGCCAAATGGTCCTACAACCTTAGGCCAAATGGTCCTACAAACTCAGGCCTAACAGCCCTACACCTCAGTCTAAACAGCCCTACAAACTCAGGCCGCCAGCCTTACAAACTCAGGCAAATAGCCCTACAAACTCAGGAAAAAAGCCCTACAGTAAAAGAGATTTTAAGCTTACTACAGCAGACAGCACAGAGAAGAAGTGTCATGTAGTTCCTGCACAGCTTGTGCTTTTCTGTAGCTGGAGATGATGATGGAAGCTACAAACTGATCTTCCTCTTCAGTTGAAGGATGGAAGATCACTTGCTCCTTCTTGAAGAGGAGCTATCTTTATCTCTCAGATTCTTCTTGCTTGTTCAGTGAGCAGAACGAGAATGATGAGAACTGGGTCGTCAATAGAATAGTGAAAATGTTATAGCACTCGACCGGCTCTTCTCCAAAGTGCCCTAACTCTTTCTTTTATACACCCTTGATCTTCAACGGCTCTCAGCCATCCCTTTGACTGATATGGGAGTGGTTGGTGGACCCCGCAATACTTTTCTGCAGCTTGCGCCAAAAGCAGAACCCACCATGTCACGTTTGAACTGTCTCAGCGGTTGGGCTGAGATGGCTTCCTCTACTCAGCGGATTCTATCGATCTGCAGAGATGATCCTGCGTTTGACGAACTGCAATCTGTGTTCGACGAACTCGCCATACTGCGTTCGACGAACTCGCCAAACTCTACGTTCGACAAACTTCATTCTTCGTTCGACAAACACGCCAAGTCTTAGTGTTTGCTTCTGTCTCGTATCTGTGTTTGACGAACTTCATTCTTTGTTCGATGAACACGCCAAGTCTCAGTGTTTGCTTCTGTCCAGTCTCTGCATTTGACGAACTTCATTCTTTGTTTGACGAACAGCATTCTGCGTTCGACAAACTTCATTCTGCGTTCGACGAACTTGCCAAGTCTCAGCGGTTTCTTCTATCTGCAGATCAGCTTGCCCAGATGCCTTCTCAGCGGCTCCTGGTCTTGTCTCAGCAGTTCAGCTGAGACATTGAGAACATGCCAAGTCTCAGCTGATTAAACAGCACACCTTTGAATCTATTCCATTGTATGGAATATCATCTCCCTGTACAATACTTGAGACAAAATAGATTGTATCAAATACAATATATACTTAGCATTGTGAGTGATGCCTCTTCAAATCAAGGGAACATTGAGGGCAATATGCCCAATAATCTCCCCCTATTTGAAGAAGGCAGAACATTCCCAATGCTAAGGTACATAGCAACAAAAACCTATCATGAAAATGATCTATAGCATTCATGATAACATTGCTTCAAAAAAATAATATTGTTTAAGCATTCTATCAAAACTCATGACAGCATTCTATATTAAGCTTTGACTAACTCAGAGGGCAAACCACTCAAAGCTAACTCTGAGTTGGGTCTTAGCATTGGCCATCTCCCCTTTCTGGTTTCTTCAACTATTTTACCCTATAGGGATTGGGAGGCAGCAGCTACAGACCCTGAGAGGGTTTAGAAAGCATTTTCCAAATCCCCCTTTAGGTCATCCTACATCTTCTCTGACCCTCTTAGCATTGGCCATCTCCCCCTCAACCTGAGCAGGAACTTGCTCCCCCTCAATGTGAGAACTATTATCTTTAATAGTTGTTCTTGTTCATTTAAATAACCCTTTCTATCTCCCCCTCAATGTGAGTACTATTCTACATTTAACATTCCTAGTTCAATCTTGAAAGCATTAAACTTGGCCTCATCCAATGGCTTAGTGAAGATATCAGCCACTTGACTGTCAGTGAGGACAAATTCAAGGCAGATATCTTTACATTCAACATGTTCTCTTATAAAATGATACCTTATCTCTATGTGCTTAGTCCTGCTGTGAGAGACAGGATTCTTAGCAATAGAGATAGCACTGGATGAGTCACAATAAAGAGGAGATTTACTTACCTTGAGGTTGTAGTCCTCTAGCTGGTGTTGAATCCACGGTAGTTGTGCACAACAGCTCCTGCAACAATGTATTCAGACTCAGCAGTGGAGATAGCCACACTTGTCTGCTTTTTGCTGCTCCATGATATCAATCTTCTTCCTAGGAATTGAAAAGTGCCACTTATGCTTTTCCTGTCTTCTTTGCAGCCTGCAAAATCTGCATCTGAAAATCTAGTTAGTTCAAAATCATTGTTCTTAGGGTACCAAAGGCCAAGATGTAGGTTGCCTTTAAGGTATCTCATAATCCTCTTTGCAGCTGTGTAGTGAGATTCCTTAGGACATGCATGGTACCTAGCACACACATATGTAGCATACATAATATCTGGTCTACTGGTAGTCAAATATAACAGGGATCCAATGATGCACCTGTACATGGATTCATCAAAGGCCTTGCCCTTCTCATCCTTGTCTAGGGAAATGTTGGACCCCATGGGAGTTTTCATGGTGGAGGCTGACTCCATTCCAAACTTCTTAATAAGCTCCCTAGTGTACTTTGTCTGAGAGATAAAAATCCTATCATCAGACTGTCTCACTTAAAGGCCTAAGAAGTATTTTAATTCTCCCATGCTGCTTATCTCAAACTCCCCCTGCATTAGGTTGGCAAACCTTATGCAGAGGTTATCATCAGTAGACCCAAATATTATGTCATCAACATATATTTGGACTAGGAGAATCTTGCGCCTTGTTTCCCTAAGAAACAATGTGATATCTATCTTTCCCCTCAAGAACTTGTTCTTGATGAGAAAGCTAGACAATGTCTCATACCAAGCCCTGGGGGCTTGCTTAAGACCATATAGAGCTTTCCTAATTAGATAAACATGAGATTTAAGAGTAGGATGGACAAAACCTGATGGCTGCTCTACATATACTTCCTCTTTCAGATTTCCATTTAGGAATGCTGATTTGACATCCATCTGGTACACTTTGAAGCCTTTATGTGCATATGCAAGGAATAGCCTTATGGCCTCCAACCTTGCAACTGGGGCAAAGGTTTCGTCAAAGTCTATTCCTTCCTCTTGCCTATACCCCTTGCAACAAGTCTTGCCTTGTTGATGATTGTCCCATTTTCATCCATCTTGTTTCTGAAGATCCATTTGGTGTCAATGATGTTGTGTGTCCTGTGATCTTGGCACCAACTTCCATACATTGCATCTCTTGAATTGCAAAAGTTCTTCCTTCATTGCCTGAATCCAAACTGGATCCAAGTTGGCCTCTTCAAACTTCTTAGGCTCTACCTATGACAGGAAACTGAGGAACAAGGCCTCATTGTGAGCCATGTTCCTTGTTGTCACACCTTGTTGATATTCCAATAATCTGCTCCAAGGGATGATCCCTTAGATGTCTTGTAGCTGCAGGCAGTCTGTCCTCTACATGTTGAATTTCTTCCACTGGGTCAGCAGATTCTTCAACATCCTGCACCTCTACTTCTTCTGGAATTGCTGCATCAGTATATGCTTTACTGCTGCTGGATGGTTCTTGTATAGATAGTTCTTCTATGGCCCTTTCACTTCCTGTCAAACAGAAGAACTAGACCAGCCCCTATAAATTAGGCTGGTTTCATCAAACACCACATGCATGGACTCTTCAACAACATGGGTTTTCTTGTTATATACTCTATAGGCTCTACTATGTGAGATATAGCCAACAAGAACCCCCATGTAGCATTTTTCAGCAAACTTGGTTAATTGAGATTTTCCATTGTTTAAAATGTAGCATTTAGATCCTAAAGTATGAAATTGTTGGTTGTTTGCCTTTCAGAATCTCATAGGTGGTAATTCCATGAACTTTATTGATGGAAGCTCTATTGAGAACATAACATGCAGTATTGACTGCTTCAGCCAGAAATATTCTGGGAGTGAAGAGTCATTAAGCAATGTTCTCCCAGCTTCTATCAAGGTTCTATTCCTCCTCTCAGTCACCCCATTTTATTGTGGGGTCCTTGGGGAGGAAAATGGATGATACCTAGTTCTTGATAGAACCTTGTCATGGCTTCAGATTGAAACTCTGTGCCATGGTCAGACCTAGTTCTGACCACTGAACATTGCAAATCATTCTTAATGGCTTGACATGGCTTATAAAGACATTTAGAGTGTCTGATTTCTTTTTAAGAAAAAATACCTATGTATATCTTGAGTGATCATCAACAATCACTAAGGTATACAACTTCCCTCCTAAGCTTTGAATTGGCATAGGACCAAACAAGTCCATATGCAATAAATAAAGGCATCTCTTAGTGTCTTTGGAGCCAATACTTTTAAAAGTGGCCCTTGTTTGCTTGCCCATTTGGCAAGCATGACATGGGCCATTTTTAACACATTTTAGATTATGACTATTTTAACCAAGTTCTTAGAGAATAGTCTATGCATTGCCTTGTAGTGATGTGGGCAAGTCTCTTGTGTCATTGAACACATAGAGACTCACTCTCATTTGCTACAAGACACACAGGAGAGGAAGATGATTTGCATATAAAATCTAAACAATAAACATTTCCACTCCTAGTGCCTGAAAGTATGGTTTCCAAGTCATTAGACTTTTTGATTAGGCACTTATCATTGTGGAATTCAATGACATAGCCAAGATCACACAGTTGGCTTATGCTAACAAGGTTGTGTTGCAACCCTTCAACATAAGCCACTTTAGTGATGGAGACTATGCCATTTGAAATCATACCATAACCTCTGGTGAATCCCTTTTCTGAACCCCCAAAGATGATTTTGGGTCCATTCTTCACTGCTTTTTATTCCTGCAGTAAACCCTTGGGTCTGTCATATGTCTTGAGCACCCACTGTCAAAATACCAAATATCCTAAGGCTGGTATTTGAACTAACCTGCATGAAGGAATTAATTTTACCCTTAGGAGCCCAAGCAATTTTGGTTCCTAGGTATTTGTTAGAATGAAAAGGCTTCAAACCTGCTGCAGCTTTTGCAGGAAAAGCTCATCTTTGCACAGGCACATTAGGATTGTGCCAACAGTCTATGGAAAAGTGTCCCACTTTACCACAGCACCAACATTCAGAATGTTATATCTCCTCTTCTGAACATTTCTTGAGGAATTAGCATTACTGTGCCTGTGTCAGGAGGGGAGGACAGCTGCAGTCTTCCTGTTTCTCTCAGCAATGATTTGACTGAATGTCAATCTATGTGCTCGTCTTGATGCTATTGTCTGATGACATCAGCTTGCTTGTTTGGGCAGCCATACAAGATCTGATGGCATCAGTCACGAGCAACAAGTCTTGT
>JAWHQI010002261.1:0-40838 GCA_033032865.1 Dactylorhiza incarnata | reverse complement strand
CCCCCCCACCCCCCCCCCCCCCCCCCCCCCCCCCCCCCCCCCCCCCCCCCCCCCCCCCCCCCCCCCCCCCCCCCCCCCCCGCCCCTCGCAGCGCTTCGACTCACTGCAACGATCTCTTCCAGGGAGTCGTCTTCTCTAAGCGTGCATCCTTACCTGCCATGGCTCTCCATCCAGACTCATTGCATGCTCGATACGACTGAATCGAAGCGGACATGGATGATCTCCTTGTCATGGCGCTTGCACTTCGTCGTCGACTTCTTCCTCACACCATTATAGCTCATGCCCGCCTCTCTGCTCCCCAACGAGCCTCCTCCTCCATGCGTCCCACCGCCACCCCTAGTGGATCTTCGTCCATAAGAAATGATGCAGCTTCCTCCTTTCCCAACACCCCCTCGTTCTACCACCGCCGACAGTAGCACGAACCCCCCTCTTATACCTTCCCATCTTCCGATTTTCTCGCCTCCAGACAAATCCGTGAAAGAGGCTCCACCTGGTAGTTCGCCAGCTTTTCACACGACGCCACATGCTTTTTTTGCTCCACACCATTTCTTCGAGACCCCCGCCTGCCTATCTGCTCTCGTCTCCCCACATCTTTTTCCCAACATGTCTCGAGCCCCCTATCATCCACCCTCATCTCTTGTCACTCTCCCACTTCGCCCAAACTTCACATCGGGTTTCATTCCACATCAACACTACCTACTCCTCATCGACATAATATCCGTCCCTACGACACTCGTTCAAAATCTGGACAAGTCTCCACCATCAATTTTCATAGCATCTGTCCTCGCTCGAGGCCGTGGCCCAACTGGTGTGCTTCCACCGCAACAGGGGCTTTCATATCCGTTTCTCCGCGCTCGACCTTGGGGACAAGGTCGAGTTTTAGGATGAGTGTATTGCTCACACGCGCTTGGATGATCGACCTCACTCTGTGAGATACAATGACATTTATGGATTATCTTGTATTCGCAGTTAATTATATGTTTGTCTTTTATGTATTTGTTCTGTAGCGGGTGAGCGGGTCTCAGTCTATATAAGGAGTCTTTAGGATAAGAGGTGATTATCTTGGGATCATTTAAGTTAGGGTCTATTGGAGAGAAGTGCGCCTTGGAGGAACCAGCCTCCGAGTGCTAGGTGGGGGCTTGTCCTTCGAATTATATCCGCTATTTTCATGCAATGCAATTTCCTTGTTCATGTTCGTAGTTCTTGATACAACGTACTTTGTACGTATCACACATATTATATTGAAAAGAAAAAAAACTGTGGTGCTATGGTGTAATGGGGAGGACAATTAGGTTAATCTCAGCCATTTGGATTTATTTTCAAACTAAAATATTTTTTAAATAAAGATATTAAACTAATAATTTAACAAAGATGGTGAGGTTTGAACTTGAGACTAAGGGCCAGTTTGGGTGAGTTGTTGCTGATGAAAAGCTGTTGATGCATAGCTGCTAATAATAAAAGTGTTGTTTCTGGAAAACAGAGTTTTGTTAAAAAACCGTTTGTGTGAAATGGAGTTTGCAGAGCTTTTGATAAGCTGTTTTGTACAAACTGTTTGGCAAAAATGGAGTTTTTGTAGGTTAATTTTTTATTTATTTAACTTTTTGTTTAATGCCTGAAATAGTTTTAAACATTTAAAACAAACGTCACACGACATACCAAATAAAATTAGAATGATTTTTAGATATTACAAAACAACGTTACAAAACAAAATTTTAAAGTCTCGCCGCACAGATTCATCGGCTGCATGCCAGTAGTTCGGTGTATCACCTACATGATTGAAAATGTTTTATATTAGATTCTTATATTAAAATAAAATATAACATATGAGTAATGAATATTACCTTCTTGCATCATAAAGCTGTTGCGCTATAGACTCACGCAGTCTTATCATCTCGTCAACACCACTTGTTGTATCAATGCATGTATAATGTTGTCTCTATGAGTCTACTCCGCCTCCCGTACGCATTCTCTCGCTTTCTCTAAAATCAGGATCCATACGTGATGGATGCCTCCATATAAAATTATGCAAAACCATTGTCGCCAAGACGATATGTGTCTGTTTCTCAAAACTGTAGGTGGGCATATCACGTAGTATTGCCCATTTTTTCTTCCACACACCAAAAGTGCGTTCAATCACACTCCTAAGAGAAGAGTGTGTTTGATTAAAAATCTCTCGAAGTCCCTCCACTGGACGATTACCACGAGCAAAATCAGGAAGTGGGTACCGTGTATGATGCATCCTTCGTCGCATAAGTCGCGCATTTTAATTTTTCAGCATTTATTTATTATCGTGTATTTCTTTCGCGCACCTGCTTTTATTTGAAAAAGTTCGGCTCTTCGGGTTGACCGTCCGATGAGATCTTAAATAAAAAGGTCCGGTAATTCTGGTAGTTATGACGTAAAGGGCAAACTTGAAATTATTTAAACACATAAATTTAAATTTTGAATTCAAGACAGAATATTTAAAGTTTGGAGAAGAATAGGAAATATTAAGTTTGGAAAATATTTTGAAATCTACAAACACTCTTGGAAATAAAATTTGGAAATAATATGTGAGTAATAATTATTAGGTTAAAGTTATTTGGAAAGAAGTAGAATCAATATTATTATATATATATGGCTCACGTGAAGAAGAAGGGAGAGACCGGACAAACCAGGGAACAAATCCTAATTTTGTTCCCTGTCGCCAGTACAAACAGCCACGCCATCTCTCCGCCAGTTCTCTCGCCCGACATCGTCTGCTTCCGCGCGCAACAACAGTCGCCTCCGCCTTGCTCTAGCCTCCCGTCGGCAGCACTTCCCTGCCGCTGCCGCTACCCTATCGTCATCGACAACAACAGACCAATCTCCCGCCTGAGCGCCGGTCTCTATCATCGAGGCTCGCACCACGCCAGCAAACCTCCGGCGATCCAAGCGACCCCTCTCCCGCGCTCATCGCCAGCAGCGACCCGCCCTCCTGGCGATGATCCTCCGGTCCTGCGCCTAGCCGATTGCTGTCGACTCCAACTAGCAAATCCAGCAATCGGCTGGTAGGCCCTTCTCTATGCCGTTGCCGACGATTTTGGACCGGACTGCTCTCGTGTGGTAACTTTCTCCCGTTCTTGTTCGCTTCACTTAGTTTAAATTTATGCAATCATTTAAATAATTAAAGAGCTTGCCCCAAACGTTCTACCTACTTTGATTATCGTTAATTCATAAATTATTGCTTGTGTTTTCACTTGTGGATGTACGGATCTCGCTTTTGATTCAAGTCATAAAACGCTCAAAGAGTTTTCTCTCAAATAACGATTAACGGATTTGCGAACGTCAACGTTGGAAAGTGATTTGCGCGCGTCAAATTCGATTTGGCCGCTCGGCCTATTTTCAAATTTTATAATAAAATCAACTTAAGCTTTCAAATCCTAATTTTCTTTCATAATAAATAAAATCGTTCGCTTGAAAAATAAATAGTTTTAAAACCCTAATTTGAGTTTACATCAGTTCTGTATCAGAGGAAATTTGATTCGCTCCTATCGCGAATCAACGATCCGGGTTTTAAAAAAAATGTTGAATTAACTTTTTAATTTAAATCTTTATGAAAAAAACTCTTTATATATTTGAGTATTTATTATTTTAAGCATCAAGGGTTCTCTTGTTTAAAAAAAACAATTCACTCTTTAAAAAAAAGAACATTTAAGTTTGGTGTTGTTTTAAAATAATAATAATAATTCAAAAAAATGGAGAATTTTGAAGAGCGCATCAAAACCTTAATGAAAAACATTGAGTCCGTCACTGCAGAATTCAAGCAGAATCTGAATGGGTTGTGCACGGATGTACACAACTTTGAAATGACAATGCGCAAGCAATATATTTTTCCTGATTACTTCCCAACTCTGTATCCACAAGTGGAAATCGGGCTTCAGTCTACTGATAGTTATCTTTCTAGAAGCGTCGTTTCCCTCACAAGCACCTTAACTCCACTTAACTCCAGTGTAGCACCTCCTCCAGTGGAGGAGTTTCTTTCTGAGCCCCAGCTCCAGAAAGAAGAGCTTCTTCCTCCTATTTATGTCATCCCAATTGAAGTAACGACTCCACTTGCACCCACTGAATCACTGACTGTAGTCACTGATTTCCTTCTCGAGCCCCTTCTCCGGGAGAAGGAGTTGATCAGTGATAAACCCCTCGTCTTAGGTGACATAGACTTAAACTACGTATGTCCTAAGTCTCCGAGCCCACCACACTCATCAACACTTGAGCCTATTGACGTTCACCATCCCTTGCACTACTGTCGCCACCATATATTGATTTCGTATTTGGAGAACACCACTTTACATTTCGTCATCTTATAAATATAAATATTTTTGAAATAAATTATTATTGTCAAACTATCAATATATTCAAGAAAAATCATGTTGTAAGGATAATCAGAACTCCAAAAATTTTCACTCCCAATAAGGACACACGCTTTAAAGGATTTCTTTGGAAACTCCTAAATGATCAAATTGGAGACAATTTTAAATTTTGTAGTGTCAAGATAAATATGAGTGAATTTGTGAAATTACAACGAGACATTAACTATTTTATGTCGTATTTTTGGAACGTACCTAGGGGTCGAAAGGACACCAAACTCGAGTTTAATAGCGCATATCACTCTCTAACCAATGAGCAGACTGAAATCGTTAATAAGAGTTTGGAGAATCTTCTTAGGCGTTTAATCGGGGCGAATCTAAAGCAATGTGATTTTATACCTCCACAAGCTAAGTTCACTTGTAATAATTCTAAAAGTGTTACGGATATTCATGGAGACGACCAACCATGGCGGGTGTACACGCGACGAGCAAGTGCGGTGCAGCCCGGGGACGGCAATACTAAACCGGACCAAGAGGAGACCATGGAGGGGCCGGCGGTAGTGGGGCCATAGCGGACCGGCGAATGCGGAAGGATAATATTTCGTTTCCTAATTATCATTTCCTAATTTATTTATTTCCTAATTTATCATTTCCTAATTTATTTCGTTTCCTTTTTATGTATTTCCTATTCAAATGTTTCCTATTTGTATGTGGTCTTCCCCTCCTATATAAATGGGATGATTTTATGTTGTATGCATCTTGAAAGTAATATCAAAGGGTTGCTCCCTTGTTCTTCGTCTCTACCCTGTCTCCATCTCTCTCTCTCCCCACCGCCGGCTCTCCCCCTAGTCTGGATTCTCTCTAGCTGTTCGATTCAAAAGTGCGCTCACGAAGAAAATCGAGGGCTGCGGATTATCGGTTACTATTTGGTTAGAGAATTTAGACCGCTAGCAGCGGTCGAGGCCGGACTTCGCCCGCCGCGGCAAATGCCACTCTTGCGACGGGCTTTCCTTTGATTGAAAAGTAGCGGTTACAAGTGCAGGAAAGCAGAAGCCGGCCGGTCAAACAGTTCGCGAGACCTGAAACTCGAGACGGAGCTCCGACAAGCGAGCTCTTCGATTCGAGTGTGCGTGTCTTGTGAACAGTGCCGCCCCCTATTTATAGGCTTGGGGGCCTGCCCGAATGGGCAGGGATAAAATAACCTCCTGCCCGGGTACAGGAGAAACGGGCAGGCGGTGACGGGATGCATAAAGAAGAAAAAAGAAAGAGGCCGCGCGACCTGACGGCCTGCCTTCCCTACCCGTCTGACTTGAGGCTGAGGATACCGGGACTAAGTCAATGATGCAGACCGAGCGGCCTGGAGATTGAGGCCGCGGTCTGCCTTCTGGTCATGACTTAGCCGTTTTTCACAAGGTAACTCGGATAGCCTTTGATCTGGAGCCCCGGCTTGTTCTTCGGGGCTGGAACCTCGAGTTTCTATGGGACAACCCGCGCGGCCTTCTAGCTGAGACTGTGGATGAACTTTTTGCCTTAGCTCTTGACGATCTTCTCCCTTTGGGGGCGATCCGGAAATGACACCAGGCCGCCCGGCCTGGCCCTTCTTGAACTGGGAACCGCTGATCCCGGGACCCAGCGGCCTGACCCAGGAGTTCGAGCGGTCCGCTAATGGTCCAACCCGAGAAGCGGTTTTCCGGGCAAACATAATCCCCGCATATTTTCAAATCTCAAGAGAATTTCGAAAATATTAGCTTTGACCGGGAGACCGCATCCGACCTGCCTTAAATTCTATAAGAGAGCCAGAGAATTCATTCTGCGGAGTTTTTCCTGAAATCACGGGGTATTACTCGCCAGTTGCGGTTAGAATTTTTAAGACCGGCAATTCTTCCGCAATGGACTTCCTGGACGCTGTGTTAGACCGCGTGGATCCCAGCGGAGATCAGAAGAGGGTGGAAGATAAGAGGCGCGAATCGTCGGAGAAATCGAATAAGGAGAAGGAAAAGCAAGACCGGAAGGACCGGAAAAAGAGAAAGCGGGCCGAGAAGGCCGCAGCGGATAGCCCCAAACCGGTCGTGAACTTAACAACTCCCAAGACTCCTGCAGAGCCCGTGGCGAACAGTTCGAGGCCTCTTCTTGGTGACCCGCTGATTCCTTCAGAAGACCCTGGTCAACAGGTCGCCAAGCCGCTGAACAAAGAGGAGACCGCTCCTCCTGAAAAAGCTGATACCGGTAGCCCTTCGAAGAAGACCGGCGAAAACGACTCGTTTGGCATGGAGATTACTCCTTCTGGGAACCCCCATCTGCTAGTTAGAAACTTGGAGGAAGAGGCGGTCAACTCCCCAAGGGCGGGCGATCTGAATACCCCTTTGTCCGTGGACGACTACCCCAGCCCTTCCAAAGAAGTTAGCCCAGCTCCGAGCGAGAAGGAGAGGAAAAGGAAGAAGACCGGGTCCGTGACCGAGCGGATAACGAAGAAGGTCAAGAGGTTAGCCGCTAAGGAAAGGGCGGCTCTTAAGAAACCGACCGAATCCCTCCTCCAGACCAATTCGCGACTAAAGGAGGAGCTAGGCCTTGCGACTCCTCCACCCAACAAGTCAAATGAATCACCGGCTACCCCTGATACGAAACCGGGCGAACTGCCTCCGGACTCGGCGAGCAGCTTATCTTTTAATGGGATCTTCAGGGGTATGGATGAGCTGGTGAAGCGAGATCAGCTTCTTGACAGCCCGATTGTTTCCAGACAAAATCCCTCTGCCACTGATAATACAGTCCGGCCTGAAGAGACCGCTCGGACGGAGGCCGAAGAACGAGAAGCTGCCGCCCGGACTGCCTTGGAGGTCGAAGAGAGAACGAGGGAGCTTGAAGAAATGCTGAAAGCGCGGGAGGAAGTTCCCCCAGCGATGACCGGGGAAGAAATAATGATGGTGAAGAAGGAGGGGGCGGAACGAACTTTGAACAAGCCGTCGCGGCCTGATCCTCTTGTGGCAGGTAAGGGCTCCACGGACTATAAAGCTGTCCGCTTCTCCATTCCGCGGCCTCGCCATAATAAATTAGTGAACCCGCCGCCGAGCCTCCTTTCTTTAGCGGCCCGGTTCCCTTCTGTTAGACAAAGTACGGAAAGACTCTGGCGTGAGCAATGTCAGAGGATGAATCCGGAACGGTCTAAGTGGTCTGTCCGTCCAGGCACTGCTCTTGTTTTTATGTTCATTTGTATATATATATATGGCGTTGCATGCTCTTACTTTTCATAACCGAGCGGCTTCTTTCAGATAGCGTGGATCAGGTTACGAAGCCGGGCGACCTTGAGGCCAGCCCGCCTCCGTTAGTTCCACTGATTCCAACCAGTGCAACGACTTTGCCGGAAGGACTGCAGCTGTTTGACCATCTCGAGGAAGATCTGGTCAACCTGAGAGCCCGCTTGAAGGAGGTAGAAGACCGGGAGGCCGCCACTCGGACCGCTCTGGAGGCTGAGCAGATTGCGAGGAAGAAGGCTGAAGAGGCGCTGAAGGCGCAGTCGGAGATCAACAGGAAATCCGGCTCAGAAAAGGAGAAAGTCCTGGAGACTCAGCTTGAGGCCGCGCGGGCAGCAGTGGTGGCTACGCGAGCTGCTCTAACCGCTCAACTGGAGAAGGAGAAGAGAGCCTCTGCTAAATTTGAGAGCGACTCGAAATATTACCAGGATAAATTCCTGCGGTTAACCAGAGAAGTCGCCGCTGGTCGGCGAAATATGAACGATGGGGTGGTAGCTGTTAGCCGCCCGACTATTGGAGCGGGCTCGAATCCTCCCCCAGTCCGGGCGGCTGATCCAATGATTGACGAGGCCGCCGCAACCCCCCGTATGATTGCCGCTACGCGGGTCGAAAGGGATGCCGGGCGGCTTCATAGCACAATCAACCACCTTCATTATCATACAAGCCAGATTTACTCTCTCCTGAACACAACCAGTGACCAGGTCGCGCGACTTCACAGAGAGGATGTCTCCCCAGAACGCCGTCAGCCGTGACCGGCTTTTGAGAACAATTTGTACTATAAGCGTGGCTTATTGGTTTGAACAATGTTCTTTGTCTTGTATTCTGGATAACTCGTGCGGTCTCTTATTTAACCGCTATACTTTGTGTTCTGTTTTAGATCTCATGCTTTATTCGAACCGACTTCAGGTCGCTCGATCTGTGATGTATGCTTGCTTCTGTTTTCCTGGATGCTTTGCTTCTTTTATTTTTCTGGTGAATCTAACCACTTAGGTCGTTGACCGCGCGGTTAGAATGTATAGTCGCGATATGATTTTACTATTCACAGATCATAGAAATCTATAAGTAGGGAATTCTTCGAAGTCATTCTCACGATTTCCGGATGGCGCGATCCAAGAACAAGTCGCAGCGACCTGTTAAAGTTAAAGCCGTCCGAGCTGATGCGGCCTTAGCATTCCATTCGGGGGACCATCCGGAATGCCGCCTTACTCAGAGCGAACTGGACGATTTCATCGCAAAACACATGGCAGGGAGTAGTCTGCTCGCGCGGCTTCCTTTGCGCGACGAGCGGATTAACTCTTCCAATCTGCACCAGTTAGCTATCCCGGTCGACCACTTCGAATACGGCTTCAAGTTCCCACTGCCATTTGAAGTCATAGCCATCTTCGACCATTACGGGATCGTACCCGGTCAACTTCCACCGAACTCCATCGCCTCCATATATAGTTTCATCTCGTACCTGCGGTTCGAGCGGATCAGGTTCTCCCTCGACCTATTCAGAAAGTTCTTCTCGGTGCGGGCTGCCTCCGACTCGGGGACTTCAACTTACAGGGGGCACCTCTACTTCGGCTGCCATGGGTTGAAGATCGTCAATTTGGCGAACAAAGTCTCCGACTGGTCGGAGCGGTTTGTAATGCTCGAAGGCAACTTCGGACTGTTGCAGACCAATCCGCAAGTCCGAGGGGAAGAAGTTTTCCAGATCCCTCAGGTCGGAAAGATTGAGGCGGACACCTTCGCGTTCCTTGAGAACGAGCGGTTGGATATCAACCACTACATCCCGCTGTTCTCGGAGCTGGAGGATATCCTCCCTGAGCATAGTAAGTTCTTTTAGACCGCCTGTATGTAACCGCGCGGACTTCGCTATTTACACTTTTGTTTTCTCTTTACAGCTGCCCACGCCGTCCCTGCGAACAAGCCGGTCACGCCAGTCGTCCCGGTTTTGACTCAAAGGGAGAAGAGGCTGAAGCGAAACAGATCGCTATCTTCTGAGGAAGAAGGCCCGGCTTCTCCTGATGACTACGAGCTCCTTCGCTCTTGTGGGAACCCGCCCGATCTGCAGGGCAATCCGACCGTCCTTTGGCATAGGGATGGAAGCCGGATCCGGGTATCCACCGCTCTTCCTCCATGGGGGAGCGACAAAATTGAACGCCATGCCCTAGCCGCTGGGGCCGCCATGTATGGTCGAAAGACCCTAAGGAGGCTGATGAGAACCCCTGAAGAATAGCTCTCCCGGCTAGCGGCTCAAGCCGGCGCCTGGGGGTTTTCGGCCAACCACTTCATGGCCCTGGCGTATAAGCGGCTAGTTTCTGTTCAGAAACACCTGGAGAAGAAGTACGAGGAGCAGGCTGCGGAGAATACGCGGCTTCGAGAGGAGAACGCGCGGCTTCAAGAAGTCGCGGCGGTGAGTTTCTCAAAAGACAGCGCGGTTCCCTTTGTTTAGCCCGAGCGGCCTAATTCATTTTTCCTCTTCTTGCAGAAGCAATATGAGGTGACCAACCCGGCCTTCCAAGATGAGGTGCTGCCTCATGTGGCCCAGGGGATCGACAAAGCCTTGGGTCTCATAGGTGACCGGGGCGGTCTGTGTGAAGGATTCGATGGAACCACCTTCTCTGACCTCTTCCCCGCCTTGAAGGTCCAACTTGACGAAATCAGCCGAAGGAAAAAAGGAAAATCCAAGGTAGGCGAGGAGGCCGAGGCCGACGCGGGCAGGGAGATCGTGCTCCATCAAGGAGGCGATGGAAGCGGTGAAGCCGCTGAAGAAGCCGACGCGGATGGTGATGCCAGCGACGACGACGACGAGGACAGCTTGTCCTCTGGAACCACCGGTTCTGCAAGCAAGACCGGGCGGTCTAGTGACAGCAGTTCATCCGGCTCCTCCTCATTAAGTGAAGGTTATTCGCCGGAGGCTGACATCGATGGTGCGGACTCAAATTCTCCTGTCAAGAAGAAGAAGAAAGAATCGGCAGACTAGTGCCCTTGTTTTTGTTTTAATTTTTGTAACCGCCGGTTTCTTTTTGTTGGCCGGGCGGTCAATATTTTGTAAACATATTTTGAAAAAATGAAACAGAGATTTTACCTGTCTGATTGTCTTTCTATTATTACTTACTTGTGATACCTTGTCTCTTTTCTTTGCTCTTTATGATCCAACCGTGCGAACATCCTGGTCTGAGCATAAGTGATGATGGATTGTCTTCGACAATCCTTTGTCCGAACCGTGCCATTACTTGTTTAGATCTCAACACGCCTCATTTCTGATAATATGAACCATAACACATAGACTTATGCGACTATAATATAGACCGGGCGGCTTCATTTTTATTCAGATATATTTTATCCTCTGCTGATGTAAATATCGAATCATAACTTTTTGCTTTAAGAAGTAGTTCAGCTCGATCGATTGAAGAATAATCCGGGCGATCAGATATTCAGATCTTGAGATATTCAACCCAATTAATTGTAAGAGATATGTAATGGCCGCCCGGTTAGAATGCAAACCTGAGCAATATATCCAGATCCAGTAATATCCAATTAATAGAACGGAGGGATGAATAAACCCGACCGGTCAGAACACGATCTGGCAATAATATAATTAGCTTCATAAATGTCCAGTTTATAATGAATGGATGAATTCGCCCGATTTAGAATATAATCCGGAAAGCCATATAATTGTCCATGAATGCCCAGCTTATAAAAAGATTGTCAGTACCGCCCGGTTAGAATACAACCCGGGAGACTATGCGATTGAATTTTTAAAACATCCAACTTGTTAACGGATGGATAGATAGATAAATCCGACCGGTCAGAATGAAGTTTGAGCAATTATATATTAGTTCCAGAAATATCAAGTTTAGAAAAGATGAATGGACCCGCCCGGCTTGAATGCCACCTGGGTAATAGATGATCAGCTTCGAAGATTTCCAACTTGTAAAACATTGATAAGACCGCCTGGTTGAATAACAACCCAGGTAACAGATAATCGGTTCCGGAGATACCCACTTAAAAAATTGATAAGGTCGCCCGGTTGGATAACCACTCGGGTCATCATATAATTGCCAGGAAATATCCCAACTTATATCCAATCAGACCGTTCGGTTTGGATGTTCAGACCGCACGGTCTTAATATCATAACCCTTTATTAGGGTAGACGAACACCTGCACCTGTTTTAACCAAATCTTCCTCGAATTGTTCTTATACAAGAAACCATAAGAGGCAAATGCCTCCCTGTAGAGAAAGAATAAAAAAGGTATGTACAGACTCAAATGACCAAGTGGGCAGGTGGGCCTCGGCGGCGAACATTGCTTTCCTCAAGTGGTCATAAGAGCTGTAAACGACTCATCCGCTCTCTTGCCTAGGGTTACAAGCCGAGTTGATCAATTGGGCAGGTGGGCCTCGGCGGCGAACATTGCTTTCCTCAGAGAGATCAACTCAGTTGTGGGCCCAACTAGGCACCGTTTCGAGAGTACCTAAGAGTATTCGATGGTCACAGACTATGATGATCAGTTGGGCAGGTGGGCCTCGGCGGCGAACATTGCTTTCCTCAGAAAGATCATCAAAGCTGTAACTATATCCCTTCGGGGCATGATAGAGCTGACAATCACCTAGACCTCCCTTGATGCAGGGGTGTGTCAGATATCGGCCGGGATCCAAAATTCTGAAGACCTCCGCAGCGGAATTGGCAAGCTACCACTACACGTGTGCGAAAACTCCCCGCATCACATGGTCTTGGTGGGTTTTACGCTACGACTACAATCCGAGGGGGTTCGAGCAGAATTCGGCGATATCTCAGAGGTTTGGGGAGTGAGATATGTATATTTACATTCACAATGTAGAGAACCATCAGACAAGAAGAGGTGTCAGTATAGGGCTTTTCATTTAATACCAAAAGAGATGTAGAGAATAAAAGAGATAATTCAAGGATAGAATCGTTTAAGATCGTCACCGCTCCAAGTACGCGGGATGTCTTCCCCTTCACTGGTGTGGAGACGGTAGGCCCCGTTCTTTAATACTTCTTTGATGATAAAAGGTCCTGCCCAATTAGGATCCAGCTTTCCAACATTACCAGACCTGGCTGCAGCATCTACTTTCTTTAATACCAAGTCACCACTTGCGAACTGCTTTACTCTGACATTCTTGTCAAAATATTTTGCCATTCTCCTTTTAACTTCCTCCTGTCTGATAGTTGCCTCGTCTTGAAGCTCCTCGATCAGATCCAGACTATACCTCATAGCCTCATCATTTTCATCCATCCATGATTCTCCTCCCTCTTTTGCATACATAACCCTTGGAGTGACCACTTCAAATTCTACGGGAACAACAGCCTCTGAGCCATGGGATAGTTTGAACGGCGTCTCTCCCTGTAGCTGAAGATGGCGTAGTACGAAGAGTCCAAAGGATGGAAGGAAGCTGGTCCGCCCAATTCCCTTTTTGATTTAAGACCCTTTTCATCAAGAGCTGCCGGATTTGCCTGTTCGCTGCTTCCACCTGACCATTGGTCCTGGGATGATGTACTGAGGAAAATCGCAGATCAATTCCCGCCTGATCGCAGAAGCTTTTCATCTCGGAATTGTTGAACTGTGGACCGTTATCGGTAACAATTGCTAACGGAATTCCATGCCGGCAGATTATTTCCCCCAGATGAAGTTTTTGACAATTTGAGTTGTTGTTTTCGCCAGCGCTTTTGCCTCAATCCACTTACTGAAATAGTCGATCATTACAAGGATGAAACGGCGTTGACCGCTGGCCATCGGAAAGGGTCCCATAAGATCCATTCCCCATACTGCAAAGGGCCACGGCGCGGTTATCGACCTGAGCGACTGAGCAGGCAAATGTTGAAGAGGAGCGAACTTTTGGCACTGGACACATCGCCTGGCAAATGCTTCAGCATCTTTCCTCATGGTCGGCCAGAAATATCCCTGCCGCAAGATCCTTTTCTCCAAAGTCTTCGCTCCTGAATGACTACCACACTCTCCTGAATGAATTTCCTGAAGTATGATCGGAATTTCTTCTTCTGAGACACATCGCGCTGAGGGAGAAATCAGAGTTTTCCTATACAGGACTCCTGCCATCAAGTAGTAGTAGGCTGCCTTTCTTTTGAATCTATTTCTGTCCCTGATTGATGAATGAAACTCTCCTTTTGACAGAAACAATTCATAGGGGTCTTTCCAGGAAGGATGCTGATCGATCTGCATGAGCTCCTCTTCCTCTGTCTCATCTATTGCCGGACGAAAGAGTTCTGAGGTCACCCCTCCTGATGGAAGACCAAACTTTGACAATTCGTCCGCCTCTTCATTCTGTGTTCTCGGAATGTGTTCGATAATGAAGGATTTGAATCTCCCAATTTCTTTCTTAGTTAAAAATAGATACTTTCTCAATATCGGTTCTCTTGTTTCATAATTCCCTAGAACCTGCGAAGCCATCACAAGAGAATCAGTTTTCACATGAACGTGTTCTATCCCAAGCTCCTTCGCGAGTCTCAAGCCGGCCAAGAATGCTTCGTATTCGGCCTGGTTATTTGTAACTGAAAAGAAGAATTTGATAGCCTGCTCCAGCCTGATGCCATTTGGACTGATCAGAACCACTCCGGCTCCCACGGAGTTTCTGCCAAAAGCCCCATCCACATAAATGATCCAAGCCAAGGGAGATTGCACTACTTGTTCTGGATTAGACTCCATCGTGTCTACCAAGAAATCTGCCAATACTTGTGCCTTTATTGCCGTTCTGGGAATGTATAATATTTCGAACTCGCTTAGCTCGATTGCCCATTTGGCCAACCTTCCTGAATGATCCGGCTTTTCCAAGATGCTCTTTAGTGGATGGTCCGAGACCACCTGAATGGGATGAGCCTGAAAATAGGGGCGGAGCCTTCGTGATGACATGACCAAAGCCAAGGCTAATTTCTCCAAGATTGAATATCTAGTTTCCGCATCTTTGAGGATGTGGCTGACATAATATATAGGAAACTGCTTTTTTTTCTTCCCGCACCAGGACAGAGCTTATCGCATCTGGGCCCACTCCCAAGTATAAGAATAGTGTTTCCCCTTCGCGAGGGCTTTGAAGAAGAGGGGTTGAGGTTAACTGCTTTTTCAACTGTTCGAAAGCATTATCGCACTCTTCACTCCATTCGAACTTAGATCCTCCCCTAAGTGTTTTGAAAAATGGAGCGCTTTTATCCCCTGACTTGGAAATGAATCGGCTCAATCCTGCCAACCTCCCCCCAAGTTGCTGCACTTCCTTCGGATTGCGAGGAGGGGTCATGTCTAGGATGGCCTTTACTTTATCTGGGTTTGGCGCGAGGCCATTAGGAGTGAGAAGGTGTCCCAGAAATTTTCCTTTGTTGGCCCCAAACACACACTTCAAAGGATTTAGTTTTAATTTGAACCTCCGCAGAGTAGCGAACGTCTCTACGAGGTCTTTCAGATGGATTGAAAAAGTTTTACTTTTTAGAAGAAGATCGTCTACATATACTTCAAGATTTCTCCCTTTCTGTTTTTTGAATACTGTGTCCATCATCCTCTGATATGTCGCCCCCGCATTTTTGAGCCCGAAGGGCATGACAAGATAACAATAACATCCATCATTGGTAATGAAGGATGTATGCGGGATATCAGGTTTATGCATCTTAATCTGGTGATAACCAGAAAATGCATCTAGAAAGCTCATGAAATTATATCCTACCGCGGAATCTACTAAAACATCTATCCGAGGCAAGGGATAGCAATCTTTGGGGCACGCTTTATTGAGCTTTGTGAAGTCCACGCACATGCGCCACTTCCCACCAGATTTTGGAACCATTACAATGTTTGACATCCACGTTGGATATTGAATTTCAGAAATAAAACCCGCTTTTAGGAGCTTGGAAACCTCCTCTCTGATGGGTAATGCCAGCTTTGTTGCCACCTCCCTCTTCTTTTGTTGGATCGGCTTGAATTCAGGAGAGACGTTGAGGTGATGGCATGCTACGTCTGGATCTACCCCAGGCATGTCCTCCGCTGACCAGGCGAAGATGTCCAAGTTCTCCAACAGGCAGGAGGTTAGTTGAGCTTTTTCCTCTTCCGGCAGCTCGGCGTTGATGATCAGCTTCTTCTCTTCCCCTTCAGCAATGGGGACTTCTTGGATCTCCTGGGCAGGTTCCAGGTAAACTCCTTTCCGCTCTGTGCTTTCTTTGATTTCCTCAGGGAGCTTGGACACCTCGTAGATGTCATTCTGAGCCTTGTGAAGTGGTGCCTCGGTGATCACATTAACTGTCTTTACATAGCATTCGCGAGCAACCCTTGGATCACTCCGGATCCGATATTGACGCCCCTCAGCGGCGAACTTCAAGGCCAAATGGAAAGTAGATACTACCGCTCTGTAAGCGTTCAGAATTGGCCTTCCGAAAATTGCACAGTAGCTGCTTGGGGCTTCCACCACCACGAAGTTTATCAGCTTTGTTATACCCCCAGCGATACCAAAAGCTTTACGCACCCCTCCACTTCCTTCTTCTCTCCCGAGAAGCCATAGAGGGGCCCTTCCGTGGAGAGTAAAGACTTTCCAGTTTTAAGGGCTTCGAATGTTTCACGGAAAATGAGATTAACTGAGCTGCCGGTATCAATCAGGATTTTGTGCACGGTGTAGTTTTCAATAACCGCCTTTATCACCACTGCATCATCAAAAGGATTTGCATTTGGGGAAAGATCTTCTTGGCCGAAGGTAACGACCGCCCTTTCTGGAGTAGAAGTGGAGGCGACTGCCACTTCTTGCTTCGTAACTCTCCCGATGCTAGATTTCCGAGAAGATTCTACTCCTGCCCCACCATGAATGCAATAGACGTTGCCAAGAGGGCCAACGTCATTCACCTCTATACACTCGGTTGTGGGATGTATATCCCCATAGCAACCTGCCTCTTCCACATCAGCACACTCCCAGGTCACTTCGACCACTTCCTTCTTCTTCTCGGTTCGCGGCTCAACCGGGGTTTCTTGCCGAATCAACCCTCGGAGCTTCCCTTCTTTCAGGAGCTTCTCTATCAACCACCGGAGGGCCCGGCAATCCTCAGTCTGATGCCCTTCCTCTTTATGATATTCACAATAAAAGTTAGGGTTCCGGTTGCAAACTTCTGATTTCAAGGGAGGAGGCCTCTTGAAGTCAGGCCTCTTTTGGAGAATCTGCACGACCTCGTTCATGGTGACGTTGAGAGGGGTGAACGACTCCTGAGATTCATCATATCGGATGGATGGGATAGTTGGGGATGGTTGTGCGATGTACTGCGGCAGATATACAGGCATTATTTGCGGAGCTCCCATGGGTTGAGTGGGTGCGATGGCCAACGGCGGTTTCTGATCTTGAAACCGTTGATGGCCGAGGAATGGTTGTTTAGGCTTAAGATTCCTCCCCCTCTGAGCCCGGGGTTCGAAATCAGGCCGAGATGGATGATTGTAACGTTGCTGATGAGTTGATGCGGGATTAAACTGATCGTTATTGCTGAGCAATTTGGCAACATAACCAGGATTAGTCTTTTCTCCCCTGATAAATTTGTTAGCCAGACTAATCATCTCCTGGTATGTTTTTGGCTCCCTGATTTGAGCTTCAAATTTCAGCGGCCCCTCCCTAAGGCCATGCATCAGAGCGACCCTATATAACTCTGGATCGACGTTTTGCACCTCCATTATCTCCCTTTGGAAACGGTCAACGAAGCGGGCCCACGTTTCGTTTTCCTGCTGCCGTATCTCAAATAGGGCTGCCGGACCGTTCTTCCTCTTTTTCGAGGTAGAGAATCGAAGCAGAAATTCTCTACGCAGTTCTGCAAAACATCTAATGGATCGAGGATGCAATCCATAGAACCATTCTCTGGCTTGTCCATCGAAGGACGTCACCAGGAGCTTACACTTAGTTGCATCGGTGATGGTCCTCAGAGCAACAGCCGATTCAAACGCTTGGAGATGAATTGCCGGATCGGACTCCCCACCATATGTTGATAAGCGTGGTTCTCGAAAGTTATTCGGAGCCGGCTCTCCCCGGATCTCATCCGTGAAGGGAGAACTCTCCTCGGCATCCTCGTATAGAGAAAAAGCAGGGTGGTAGGGGATCTCTGCTGCGGTCATTTGCGGACAGGCCGCCTGATAGGAGCGGGCAGGTGCTCCGGCCGGGTAGGACTGGTAGGCGGCGACCTCAGGCGGACAGGAAAAGCGAGCGGCCTGAGAAGCCGCCCCCTGGAAGTCAAGGACTCGAGCCGGCATACAGCGCGCGGCCTCTTGGTAGAAATTCTGCCGATCCGCAGAACCTTCTGGTGGCGGTTGGGAGTGAGCGACCTGCGCAAATGGGTATGGAGGTGGAGGAGGTAGAACAGGGGTCATGGCCGGGTTAACCGCGGCCTGTTGGGGGGCTAACCGCTTGGTTAGCAGAGCTAGAGCCTGACTGATCGCGTCCAGACGCTGATCAGTTGCTTTCTGAGCCTGGTCGGCTTCTCTCTTAGTTTGCTCCAGAGCCTCCCACAGGGAGTCATCGCTATGATCGGACCGGTCTCTTGGAGGGAACTGGCGGTCTGACATTCTGAACCAAAGATTTCGCTGATAGTCCGCGATCTGAAGGTCGCGTGTTTTTGTTCGATTCAAAAGTGCGCTCACGAAGAAAATCGAGGGCTGCGGATTATCGGTTACTATTTGGTTAGAGAATTTAGACCGCTAGCAGCGGTCGAGGCCGGACTTCGCCCGCCGCGGCAAATGCCACTCTTGCGACGGGCTTTCCTTTGATTGAAAAGTAGCGGTTACAAGTGCAGGAAAGCAGAAGCCGGCCGGTCAAACAGTTCGCGAGACCTGAAACTCGAGACCGGAGCTCCGACAAGCGAGCTCTTCGATTCGAGTGTGCGTGTCTTGTGAACAGTGCCGCCCCCTATTTATAGGCTTGGGGGCCTGCCCGAATGGGCAGGGATAAAATAACCTCCTGCCCGGGTACAGGAGAAACGGGCAGGCGGTGACGGGATGCATAAAGAAGAAAAAAGAAAGAGGCCGCGCGACCTGACGGTCTGCCTTCCCTACCCGTCTGACTTGAGGCTGAGGATACCGGGACTAAGTCAATGATGCAGACCGAGCGGCCTGGAGATTGAGGCCGCGGTCTGCCTTCTGGTCATGACTTAGCCGTTTTTCACAAGGTAACTCGGATAGCCTTTGATCTGGAGCCCCGGCTTGTTCTTCGGGGCTGGAACCTCGAGTTTCTATGGGACAACCCGCGCGGCCTTCTAGCTGAGACTGTGGATGAACTTTTTGCCTTAGCTCTTGACGATCTTCTCCCTTTGGGGGCGATCCGGAAATGACACCAGGCCGCCCGGCCTGGCCCTTCTTGAACTGGGAACCGCTGATCCCGGGACCCAGCGGCCTGACCCAGGAGTTCGAGCGGTCCGCTAATGGTCCAACCCGAGAAGCGGTTTTCCGGGCAAACACTAGCGGTAATATTTGGTCCCACCTGCCCGTCCGCCCGCTATCGTAGCCGCCGGCCTTTCAACATCACCGCCGACGTCTGCCGTTCCCATCGATCCGTCGCTACCGCCATGGCCCCGTCAACGCGACTTCACCCGGATGCTTCTGGCGCGGATACCTCCGACGAGGTAGTCCAACGTCGCCTCGACGGCCACGATACCCAATTCGCCGCTATCCAGGCCACGCTCCAAGTAATCCTCGCCCGCCTGGAGGCCCGTCCCGCCTCGCCCGCACCTACCACCAACGGAGGGTGTACCTCCCCTGCCGACGGCGGCTCGCTGCTCGGCGCCCCCCCCCCCCCCCCCCCCCCTCCCCGCAGACAGAGATTCCGATGCCACTCACGGGCCGCGGCCCCCTCGCTCTCGCCATTCCGAACTTCTCCGGGGCCGACCCCATGGGCTGGATCGTGAAAGCTGAACAATACTTTGACCTCCACCTCACACCAGAGCACGAGAAGGTTGGCACAGCCTTGGTCGGCCTGGATGGCTCCGCCCTCCATTGGGCGCGATGGCTTCGCCAATCTCAGCCCCTCATCTCATGGGGCGAGATGAAGCAAGAGATGGTCCGCCGCTACGAGCCCCGCTATGCTGGATCCGCCGTCGAGAGACTTTGCAGCATCCGCCAGTCGGCCGGCCTCGATGCCTACATCGACGAATTCGTCGCCTTGGTCACGCATGTCCCAGGCCTTCCGCCCGACCACTATTTGGGATTTTTTATGCAAGGTCTCCTCCCGTCGATCCGCTCACGCCTCCGCACCCATCAGCCACGCACCGTCTCCGAAGCGCTCGATCTCGCGCGTGCCGTCGAGGCCGATCTCGATGCGCGGCCGCCGCTTCCTACCGGGCCTCCTCCTACTCGGGCACCGCCACCAAGGGACTTCGGCCCGCGACCTCCTCTCCCGGGCGGCCCGCGACCTCCTCTCCCGGGCGGCCCTCGCCCGGCCCGTCCTCCAAATCCCCACCGCCTCTCCAATGGGGACTATAACGAACTCCGGCGTAAAGGGCTCTGCTTCCGGTGCCGTCAGCCATACTCGCCAAATCATGAATGCACCGTCAAGGAGTTTCATGCGATCATCGGGGATTTTGTCCCCGAAATAACCGCTGCGGATTTCGAGGCACTTGAAATCACGGACGAGTCGCCACCACCGGACACCGACGACGCTACCTTCCATCGCCTCGACCTTCCATGCTTCTCGGTGGGCGGCCTCACCGGACCGCGTACTATGAAGTTAACCGGTAGCATCCAGGATCATCCAGTTCTCATCATGATCGATAGCGGTGCCAGCCACAACTTTATCTCCCATCGCCTGGTGCGACACCTTGCCATCCCGTGCACGCCATCGCCGGACTTCACCGCCTGTCTAGGAGACGGCCGCCGAAGGCCGACAGCAGGCTCTTGCCCTGCCGTGCGGATCGCCATGGGCCCTTGCTCAGTCACGGCGGATTTCTATGTATTTGAGTTAGGAGGCGTCGACATCATTCTCGGCGTAGCTTGGCTGGCCACCTTGGGCGACGTACGGGTCAATTGGGCGGAGATGACAATGCAGTTCTCATGGGAAGGGTCTCCCTGCCACCTCGCAGGCGACTCCGCCTTGCTCCGCACTCCGGTTTCATTCCGTGCCATCCAACGCACGACCGAAGTATCTTTCACGGCATGGCTTTGGCCGATCCAGGCCGAGTCGGCGGTCGCCTCGGAGGCACCACCCGATCTCCAGCATCTCCTTGACGAGTTCTCCGACGTGTTCACACCTCCAGCGGGCTTACCCCCGGTAAGAACCACGGACCATGCCATTCCGTTGCGGCCCCACACTTCGGCCGTCTCCGTCCGACCATATCGCTATGGACACGTGCAGAAGGACGAGATCGAACGCTTGGTGCGGGAGATGCTCATGGGTGGCCTCATCCGCCCCAGCGCGAGCCCTTTCTCCAGCCCGGTCCTCCTCGTGCGCAAGAAGGACGGGAGTTGGCGTTTCTGTGTCGATTACCGCGAATTGAACAAGGCTACGATCCCGGACAAATATCCTATTCCGGTCATCCAAGAGCTTCTAGACGAGCTCCACGGCGCCGTCTACTTCACAAAGCTTGATCTTAGGGCGGGATATCACCAAATCCGGGTGCGGCCGGAAGATGTACCAAAGACGGCGTTTCAGACGCACGACGGACACTACGAGTTCCTGGTTATGCCCTTTGGGCTTACCAACGCCCCGGCCACCTTCCAGGCAACCATGAACGATATTTTTCGAGCGGTACTCCGACAACACGTTCTTGTTTTTTTTTATGATATTTTGGTCTATAGCTCATCCTGGCAGGAGCACTTATACCATGTCCGCCGCACGCTCGAGACGATTCGCCGCCATCATCTTGTCCTCCACCGCAAGAAATGCTCGTTCGGGGTAACATCCGTCAGTTACTTGGGGCACACGATCTCGGCCGAAGGAGTGGCCATGGACGACGACAAAATCAAGACAGTTCTTCATTGGCCGACCCCCACCTCTCTTCGAGACGTCAGGGGTTTTTTGGGTCTAACCGGGTATTATCGGCGCTTCATTAAGGAGTACGGCAACTTGGCACGCCCACTCACTCAGCTGCTCAGGTCTACCGAGGAGGGACCATTTTCCTGGACCCCGGCGGCTATGTCCGCATTCACCGCCCTCAAGGCGGCTCTGGTGAACGGCCCAGTTCTGGCCATGCCCGACTTCAACCAACCCTTCATCATCGAGTGCGATGCCTCGGGCACCGGGGTGGGTGCAGTCCTCATGCAAGGCGGCCGACCCATCGCCTACTACAGCCGGGCATTCTCCGCCAACATCCGTAGCCGTTCGGCGTACGAGAACGAGCTCATGGCTCTTGTCCTGGCAGTACAGCACTGGCGGCCGTATCTCTTGGGCCGCCCCTTCATCGTCCGCACCGATCATCATAGCTTGCGATACCTCCTCCAGCAGAAGATCGCCACGCCCGCACAACAGCTTTGGGTGGCGAAGCTCCTGGGGTACGATTTCTCCATCGAATTTCGCTCCGGACGCACCAACCGAGCGGTGAACGCTCTCTCCCGACAAATTCATTCCCCGGAACTTCGCGCCATATCCCGGCCGGTCTGGGAGGACGCAGCTTCTATCCAACATGACGTGGAGTTGGACCCGCACCTGGCCGCCATTCGAACGGCCCTCATCACTGACCCGACCAGCCACCCTCCTTACTCTTTGGTGGGAGGTCGGCTCTTTTACCGGGGCCGCCTGGTGTTGTCCGCGGCCTCCGCTCTCATCCCGCGCCTTCTCGCCGAGTTCCACGCTACACCAACCGGAGGACACGCTGGGGCTTTCCGCACCTACCGCCGTCTGGCGGCCTCTCTATATTGGCCAAATATGTTCAAACAGGTCAAAGCCCACGTTGCCGCCTGTCTCCCGTGCCAAAAGGCGAAGTACGAAACGACGTTTCCGGGCGGGTTACTTCAGCCCCTACCGATTCCAGAGCGCATTTAGGAGGACATTGCCATGGATTTCATCACTCGCCTACCTCGGTCCAATGGGTTCGATTGCATTTTGGTAGTAGTGGACCGACTCTCCAAATACGCGCACTTTCTTCCGCTCCAGCATCCGTATACAGCCGCAGGAGTGGCCGACAGCTTCATCTCCGGGGTCGTACGCCTCCATGGATTTCCGCGCTCAATCGTGAGTGATCGTGATCCACTTTTTCTGAGCAGTTTCTGGACATCTCTCTTTCGCCTACAAGGCACGCAACTACGCATGAGCTCTGCCTACCACCCGCAAACAGATGGCCAGTCAGAGGTCCTCAATCGTTGCTTAGAGACATACTTACGCTGCTTCATCGGCGACAGGCCGGGCACCTGGGCCAAGTGGTTAAGTTGGGCCGAGTATTCTTACAACACCGCCTACCACCATGCCGCGGGCTCCACTCCATTCCAGTCCGTATACGGTCGACCGCCGCCAGATATCGTACGACATCTTCCTGGGGAGACCCTCCCACAGATTTTGGCATCACAACTCCAAGATCGGGACATTATTTTGGACAGCCTCAAACATCATCTCCGACGTACCCAGGCCAAGATGACAGCCTTCTCCAACCGCAAACGCCGAGACCTCTCATTTCAACTCGGGGAGAAGGTCTTTATCAAGCTACATCCATACCGACAACTCTCGGTAGCCAAAAGGGCATGCCCCAAGCTCGCACCACGATTCTTTGGTCCATTCACCGTTCTGGCCGGATTGGGGCCGTCGCATACAAAATTCAACTTCCCGAAGGAAGCCGCATTCACCCGGTGTTTCACGTCTCGCAGCTACGCCGGGTAGTGGGCGACCACCCAACGCTGGACCACATACCAAGCGATCTGGAGTACGCTGATGCCACTCCCACATATCCACACCGCATTCTAGACCGCCGACACCATTTGCCCGGCGACGCGGAATCGGAGGAGCTCCTCGTGGCATGGCAACACCGTCCCCCGTCTACCGCTACGTGGCTTTTACGGGATGATTTTCGCCGGCAGTTTCCCGACTTTTGCCTTGAGGACAAGGCAAATTTTCCAGACGGAGGTATTGCTACGGATATTCATGGAGACGACCAACCATGGCGGGTGTACACGCGACGAGCAAGTGCGGTGCAGCCCGGGGACGGCAATACTAAACCGGACCAAGAGGAGACCATGGAGGGGCCGGCAGTAGTGGGGCCATAGCGGACCGGCGAATGCGGAAGGATATTATTTCGTTTCCTAATTATCATTTCCTAATTTATTTATTTCCTAATTTATCATTTCCTAATTTATCATTTCCTAATTTATTTCGTTTCCTTTTTATGTATTTCCTATTCAAATGTTTCCTATTTGTATGTGGTCTTCCCCTCCTATATAAAGGGGCTGATTTTATGTTGTATGCATCTTGGAAGTAATATCAAAGGGTTGCTCCCTTGTTCTTCGTCTCTACCCTGTCTCCATCTCTCTCTCTCCCCACCGCCGGCTCTCCCCCTAGTCCGGATTCTCTATAGCGGTAATAAAAAGTCACTCCCTAAATATATCTCCTTACGAGATTTTCTATGTGTTGCCCTGCCCACCTGACCACCATCACCTTTCATTCCACGAACGTATTTCTTTCGATGCGCGAGCTCATATTAATTATTTGAAAAAACTGCATAAAATTACTGCTAATATTTTGCGAGCAACCTTTGAACATTACAAACTCACGGTCGGTCGTTATCGCCATGAGTTGTACTTTTCAAAGGGAGGTCTGGTGATTGTTTATTACAGGAGGTTTGGTCGAGTTCAAGTTCTGCAGCGCATTGGGCCACCAGTCGAGGCTCCGGATATTCCACCCGATCTAGCACCAGCGACGATGTCAGATCTCTCCATCGCCGGTTTTTGCGAAGTCTCGTCTGGGTCGAGCTCCGCCAGTTTTTTTGAAGTCTCGTCGGGGTCGAGCTCTGTCAACCCCGGGAGAATTGATGCATCCTTCGTCGCATAAGTCGCGCATTTTAATTTTTCAGCATTTATTTATTATCGTGTATTTCTTTCGCGCACCTGCTTTTATTTGAAATAGTTCGGCTCTTCGGGTTGACCGTCCGATGAGATCTTAAATAAAAAAGTCTGGTAATTCTGGTAGTTAGGACGTAACGGGTAAGCTTGAAATTATTTAAACACATAAATTTAAAATTTGAATTCAAGAAAGAATATTTAAAGTTTGGAGAAGAATAGGAAATATAAAGTTTGGAAAATATTTTGAAATCTACAAACACTCTTGGAAATAAAATTTGGAAATATTATGTGAGTAATAATTATTGGGTTAAAGCTATTTGGAAAGAAGTAGAATCAGTATTATTATATATGTATGGCTCACGTGAAGAAGAAGGGAGAGACCGGACAAATCAGGGAACAAATCCTAATTTTGTTCCCTGTCGCCGGTACAAACAGCCACGCCATCTCTCCGCCAGTTCTCTCGCCCGACGTCGTCTGCTTCCGCACGCAACAACAGTCGCCTCCTCCTTGCTTTAGCCTCCCGTCGGCAGCACTTCCCTGCCGCTGCCACTACCTTATCGTCCTCGACAACAACAGACCAATCTCCCGCCTGAGCGCCGGTCTCTATCATCGAGGCTCGCACCACGCCAGCAGACCTCCGGCGATCCAAGCGACCCCTCTCCCGCGCTCATCGCCAGCAGCGACCCGCCCCTCCTGGCGATGTTCCTCCAGCCCTGCGCCTAGCCGATTGTTGTCGACTCCAACTAGCAAATCCAGCAATCGGCCGGTAGGCCCTTCTCTATGCCGTTGCCGACGATTTTGGACCGGACTGCTCTCGTGTGGTAACTTTCTCCCGTTCTTGTTCGCTTCACTTAGTTTAAATTTATGCAATCATTTAAATAATTAAAGAGCTTGCCCCGAACGTTCTACCTACTTTGATTATCGTTAATTCATAAATTATTGCTTGTGTTTTCACTTGTGGATGTACGGATCTCGCTTTTGATTCAAGTCATAAAACGCTCAAAGAGTTTTCTCTCAAATAACGATTAACGGATTTGCAAACGTCAACGTTGGAAAGTGATTTGCGCGCGTCAAATTCGATTTGTCCGCTCGACCTATTTTCAAATTTTATAATAAAATCAATTTAAGCTATCAAATCCTATTTTTATTTCATAATAAATAAAATCGTTCGCTTGAAAAATAAATAATTTTAAAACCCTAAATTGAGTTTACATCAGTGTATCTGGATATGGTTTGATATACCCTCTCTGTAGTGGATATCCAGCGTCTACTAAATAATATTTTCCTACATGATCGTCGCACAAATTTTAATGAAAAAATAGGGAAAAAACTAATATATTAACTATAATTATAACTATATTACCTCTGGGGGGTGCGGGAAGTTATATTGGGATTGCTTATAGAAAAATTAAAAATCCGACTATCAGGCAGATCCCTCCCAACCAGCCATGGAGAAAGTAAAACACATGTTGAAGTCACAAACAACCATATAACATTTTGTGTAGTAATTCCATGTTGCCCAATATATGGTACTTGTTTTTTAACTGGAATACTTGCATCAACATGTGTTCTGTCTATGGCACCAATACAATCCTTAAAGAACGGCATGTAACGCTCATCTCCATATTTTCAGGTGGAGTAGTAGCAAAAGATCCCTCTTCTGGCACTATAATATCTTCTGCAAGGCGTATCAGAGCACGAAGACCTTCGCTAAAATATCTGCTAGCAGTCTCGGTTGAATGTTGAAACCGCTCACTTGTTTTTCTGATAGTCTCGTTATGCGATAAAACATATAATTTAATTGCAAGGACCTCTCTACTAGGACCCTTTTTCGTAGCGGGTACGCAGCCATTTCACCCTGATCTCCTCCCTGAGGCACATAAAGGTCTCCCTATGGTTCTTATCCATCAACAACATTGTAGCAAAATCGAAAAAATCGTATTCTTTGCAGATTTCTGGGTAGGACTCAAGTTTCTCCAATGCTTGGGCAATAGTAAATGGACAAGTCGTCCTTGGTGGCTCCCATAGAGATAAACCGATATCCTTAGTAAATTCCACCAAATCAACTAAGACGGAGCTGGTTGCCTTTTTTTTCCCTTCTTCCGTCGTTTACAAGATTCAGATGCAACGGATGGATCAATACTCTCTGCATTCCCACTGATCTCAACTGGAACAGTGTCATCCTCAGACATAGCACGCTCATCAATAGACTCCAGGGCTTAGGCTATAGTATTTGGTGTACAAGCATGAACTCCAGTGGCGACAACCGAACTGAACATCATGTTCAATTTTTCCTCAAGCTTTGGAGCCATGCCTCCATACCTAAACTTCTTCGTAGCAGGAACAACCTAATACAAGAAATTATTTTATTACAAGGAAAAAATATATAAATAATGCTTTTTTAATTTAAAAGTCTACCTTCATCCTCTCATCCCACCATTCGTCTGAAGCATCAATGGTTTGTATGGAGGAATTCCCACCTAGACCAGTTTCCCCTCTTTTGAGCTCAACCCACAACTTCCACTCTTTTTTCAGGTGGTCTCATTTGTTCTTCATTTGAATTCTATCGTACTTCTTTCCGGTTTTCTGTTCAAATTTGACAACTAGATTGTTTCATCCCTCTTTGTTGAAATGTGTAGTCGGCCGATTACCGAGCTCAATTTCGATAATGCATAAGTCACAAAAGAGAAGAATATCATTTTGATCTCATATAGCTGAAACCCCTCAATCCTTTGGTTTCCCCATCTACACATTTTTAAAATTAGATGACAAACTCACAAAACCAATCAAACATACACTAACAATCACAAACATACACAAACTTCACACACACACTCATATACAAACACAAAAAAAACTTTACACAATCACAAACACAAACACACACACACATACATATACACACTCATATACAAAACACACACACACACACACACATATATATATATATATATATAAACACAAACTATGCATTCACACACTCATATACAAACACACACAAAAACTTCACACAATCACAAACACACACACACACATATATACAATCACACACATACACACATATACATATATGTTACGGTTGAGGAGACGAGTTGGGGTGTGGGGGCCGCGGCCCTGTTACGGGCCCGGATTGGGGGCCACTATGGATCATTGTCGTGGACTGCTTCGCGCGGTGCGGTATTTGAGCAGCTGGTATTGCCCACCGGTAGGGGTTAGGCCTGACCCGTAACATAAAAGTGCACTTTTATGATACGGCCCACCCCTTTAGGTCAGCACGGCTCAACACACCGTGGCCCAGGGCGGCCGTACCAGGGCCGCGGCCCATACACCCCAACCCGTCTCCCCTTTATATTCTCCAGGGCGGGTTGTTGGAGGAGCGTGAATCCGCTGGGTTTTGAACACCCGACCTTCCTTGACAAGAAGGTTTTAACACTCGGGGCCGCGGCTCAGTTGGTGATGAGGGGTGTGTTAAAACCTTCTTGTCAAGGGAGGTCGGGTGTTCAAAACCCAGCGGCTTCACGTGTGAGGCCCCGAGCCAGACCTCACAGAAATTCTGTATCTGAGTCTTTCTATTATCACAGCAGTAATAACATGAGCTACAATACAAATACATAAACTAAACTCATACCTTTGCTCGCTCTTCAGTTCGAGTCCGTCTAGCTTTCCGCGGCGCACTCGGGGTCGCATCCGCTACCTAAAAAGATAAATCACAACGGATTTAGTCATAAAGAATATGACTAAGCGAGTAACATACCTCTTTAACTGTTGTACATGCAAGCAACAAACGTTAGTAGCAATATGCATATATTCCATTTCAGTGTATAAATAATATAACATGTATCAGAAATAATGAAGAACAGTAATTACAGTGTTCGTACATCAATGGTTTCTGTTTCAAGTTCTGGTATTCGATCTATTCAAAATCATTTCGTTCATTCGTATCAAATATTCTTTCGTATCAAACATTTTATCAATTCAGTTTCACTTTCGGAATCAGATTTCATGTTCTTTCGAATCATAGCTCATTCAATCTGTTTTCACAATGTTCTTATTCAGATTTCTCAATTTATCGTTAACTTAATTTAATTTGGAAATCATAAGGGTTACTGTAGATTCCTTCTTGGTCTTCAACGACCTCTTGGCCTTCAACGGCCTCCGGCCTTCAACGGCCTCAATCAATATCAAAAGCACATTCCGCCGTAGCGTATTCACACCCCCACTACGGCTACTGGGTTAACCCTTATCATTTCAATTATTCTTATGCATCGATGCAATGTTCTTATTCAATCATATAATAGGTTTATTTAAATTATTTCCCTCAGAAGTTAATTCATCGCTTCTTTATTGCCAATTCAACATTTTCCAGCGATTCTTGAATTTATCAGTGATTCAAAATTCGAACAATTTCAATTTTCATATTAATGCACAATCACTAAAATACTTTCTGTATCAAAATCTATCATATGTATAGTACAAAAATAATTCAAAGCTATGCATAATTAAAGAAATAAGTACTCACAACGTTTCTTTTGCCTTTAATCGTGCCAGGATTTTCATCGGGTCTATCTCCGGACGTCATCCTCTGCAGTATCAGTGAAATCATTTACTTTAGGGTTGCGTCGCGAATTAGTTACGATCTACTCCTACTACGATTACAACTACAACTCGATAGGAGTTGCCTAGGGAAAGATAAACTTGGGTGACATGAAAAGAAAGCGTCAAAAATCGAATCTACTCGCTACGGAAATCAAAATTCAGCGGCTATACACTTCTGAAATTAGCCACTTTTGTGGCAAATACACACCAAAGAAAACAGCCCATATAAGTTACAAAGGGAGCCCAAAGATCAGCCTACATGAAAAGGCAAATCATGACCATCAATAGCAGCCCACATCATCTAGGAACAGAAGCCAACAATCCCACAAAATTCAAACAGCAGCAGCCTCTAAATCAGAAGTACACAAATCAGCCCCAACCCCAATATAAAGCCAACAAGGATAATGCAAAGTATCCCAACATAAAATCAAACAGGATGGAACTGAGATTATACGACCAAGGCCAAACAGAAGACCAAAAATCTAACAGCCCAATCCAACAAAATCAGCCCCAAACTTCTTGAGCAATCACAAGATCAATTTCCCATAACAAAACCCTAGCCGGCAAGAACCACGTATAGACTCCAAATAAACTTCTACTTCAATATTTATAAGAAGAAGATGAAGGAACACAAGGTAAAAGAGAAGCTCACAGTGAGAGGGTTTTCTCCCAAAGCCGCCGGCCAACGTACAGCAAAACCGCAGAAAAGGCAGCAGTAGAAGAAGGCAGCTGCAGGTTCTTGGCTCTCCCAACACTGAGAATAGGAGAAGAGAGGGGAATCGTCGATGGGGAAGAAGAGGCGCAGCCAGCCCTAGCTCATCGAGCTCTCCAGGAGACGGAAGGGACGGGAATAATAAGCAGCCAGGTATAATAAGAAGGCGAAATCCACCGCCTCAATTAAATCCACCGCCTCTTAATTCTTATACTATTATAATATGTTATGCATAATAACCGGCCAGTATCAACATTCAGCATCCACATTAAAACCCAGCTAGCCCAAAAATTTCAGCAGCAGCCATATGAAGATCAATAGTAAGAAGGCTATCAGCACACCATACTATATTAGCTTTTAGTAATTCATATTTCCAGCCACTTCAATTCCACCATCAAACCCATATACAAAAACTATTCGTACCAATCAAAATGAAATAAATAAAACGAAACTTAAAACGAAACGCGTCGTAAAAATCATCGAAAAATTCAAAACTTCAAAATTAAAATGCGACGTCGTCTCGACACTGATTTTTAGTATTTCCTCATCGGGAATTTTATTAATCTGTTCTTTTCTTTTGTTTTGGGCCGTTACATCACGCTCCTCCAACAACCCGCCTTGGAGAATATAAAGGGGAGACGGGTTGGGGTGTATGGGCCGCGGCCCTGGTACGGCCGCCTTGGGCCACGGTGTGTTGAGCCGTGCTGACCTAAAGGGGTGGGCCGTATCAATATACACATATACAAACACACACTCATATACAAACACACACAAAAACTTCACACAATCACAAAAACACACACACACATATACAATCACACACATACACACATATACATGTACACATATACATATACACACACATATATAATCAAACACACACACACACACACATATACAATGATAAAATTGGAAAGGCTCTTCCAAACACACACTCATACAAACATTGCAGGTGCAAATAACAGGGAACAAAAAAAACTATGCAGGAAGAAATAAAAAAAATAAGTAGTGCGATTTTACCTAATCGGAGGCAGAAATCGGGAGATTGGGAGCGGAGAAGAATCGTCGACGTAGGGCACGTCGCTTTTGGAGATCAGGAGGAAACCCTAATAGCCGTAGGAGTGGCCGTCGGAGTCCGGAACAGAGAACAGGAAGGGGGAATCACGTCGGGAAGCCGTCAAAGTCGGGAGTCGGGAGTCGTCGCCGTCGGATCACGAGCGGAGAAGCCATCGGAGTCGGGAGTCGTCGAAGTCGGGAGGCGTCGGAGTCGTCGCCGTCGGATCGGGAGCGGAGAAGAATCGGTCGCGAGCGCGGGATAGGGCAGAATGGCGAAAATGCACGGCGCGGTCGAACTGGAAGGAGGAATCGCGTATATCGTTTATTATAAAAAACGCTGATTTTACAAACCTCTGTTTCCAGCTTTTCACAGCCAAACACAGCTTTTCTTCGAAACTCTGTTTTGAAGCTGCCGCACCGGAGCAGATAAGCTGCCCCAAACGCTACCTAAAAGTGTTCTACAAACATTATTTATCAATTGCACTAAATAATTTTTATGAAAAAAGTGTCATAAATTTCTAAATATATATACGAGTGATAGTGCACGGGATGTATGGAGTATTAGTGGTACTGTCGTCATCTCATGTTGTTTGCAAGTGACACGGGTGGTCAAGTGTACTCTCGCAGGCGCACGGGTCCCCATGCGTTGTCACTGTGTATATATGTATATGCACAGACCCATAGGAATGATTATGAAAAACTACCCAGAGAGTTTCATAATTATGTGGGCATCTACTCTAATTTTTAAATTACCAAAACCTTTTCCTGGAGGGGTTTCTTTATATACATATATGTTAACAATATAAACTCAAAGGGGAGTATTGGTAAATTTAAGAAGTAGAGGGAGATTCCTGTAATTATGGTCGCTTTAAGGGGTATACTGTGCATACATGATATAAAATGTAAACTTATATAGAAGAATTTTTTATAATTTTAAAAGTCATAGAGTTGCACAACATGTAATTATGCTAACTCTCAGGAGAGATTGGAGTAATTAATCATGTGTGTAGATAGATTGATATAATTGCTAGATAATTCTATATTTTGAATTTACTCTTTTTTTCAGACGGTCCAGACAAAAGGATGGAGTATTTCTGGATCACCGATTCGTGCCCTCTTACTGTTAAAGACATCAAAGGCGTGCGACCTTTCGAAGTTCTTAGCCTTGCTGGTTCTATTGTTGATGCTCTTCAGATATAGCCACCGACGACCAAGCGAGCATCTATCTCTAAATAAGCTTTTGATAACCCTAATTCTCAAAAGAGTTTCTTTTTTCCCCTTTCATTTCATATACATAAAAGAAATACATGTGCTTATAAATCATATTAATATAACTTTTTTTATCATCAATAAAGCTGTTTATACATTGTTTTCTGTTAATTGCTTTTTTCCAGAGGAATTAAATAGTATTTGCATTTGTTCTTTATTCAGTATTCTTTTTGTAGGTGAACTTTTGTGAAATTTCATGTGATTATATATTTGAAACTGTTTGCTTGCTCTCAGTGTCTCAGTTTATAGCTAGCATAAAACAGCTGCTGCAGCTATAAACATTTTCCTAAAAATTTATTTAAAAGAATTGTGATATATATATATCTTTATTATACAACGAGAGATAGTGCACGGGGTGTCCCGTGCTGCCGCGACAGTGCGACGGAGCGACGACACTCCCGCCTCTCACAGCCCTTTGAGGGCAGTTGTGTCGGAAGACTGCAATCGTGCACTGTTTCTCCTATATTTTTATAGTCGGTGTTTGATGACAGTGGTCTCTCCCCATTGCTGGCTTTTGTTTCCATAAAATTTCACGGCCGCATCGCTAATGGCAAAATTCCTATTTTATATTATTGTTATTTTATTATTATTATTATTTCTTGTGGTTATGTATTATGTATAGATGTTTTCAGTTGTTTATATATATTTAATATTTATGTTCATTTTACTATTTTAGTTTAATTTTACTCCAATTTTAATTAGTTTTATATAAACGTATATAAAATAAAACATTGAAGTTCAAAGACTTCAATGTTCTAATGGCAAAAATCATTTCAGGTCCTGAAGTTCCAAGGTAAATGCTAATTTGGTCCTTAAATTTTTAAGGGCAAAAAAAGTCCCTATATGAGAAATTCAAAGACTATTTTGAAACAACTAAAATTCTATGAATTAAGTTGACATTGACTTGAATTCTCTGGGACTAATATGATTTTTATAAATTATATAAATTATCTTTATATAATGTATACAAACATTTATGTAAATTAAATATCTATCATTTATTATATATCTCTTGCTATTAAGCCGCCTGGAGAGAGCTATGCGATAGTAGGTTATATAGTTATATATAGGGTAGGGGTGAACATAATAATCGAAACTCTTTAATCGCTTGATTTTTAATCGGATCGAACTCGAAATAAAATGATCGAATCAAAATTGACTCAAAATTAATTTCAAGTCGATTTTGAGTCAGACACGAATTGCTCGATTTATGATTCGAGCCGGCTCGAAATTATGATTCATTTTGGTGATTGTTATCCACACTACAGTTTTGGCTATCCGCACTTTTTTGAATGAGTTATTATGCGCCTTTTTGAAATACGTCTTCTACATGCATTTTTAGAAAAAAATGTTCAACACGAAAGTTGTAGATCTCGTCGAGATCTACAACTTTCGTGTTGAACACTTTTCCTAAAAATGCATGTACAACCAAAAATTCGCTATAGTTACGCACATATTTCAATCAGGGCGGCAATATGTCTTGTGCGTGCATTTTTAGGAAAAGTGTTCAACACGAAATTTGTAGATCTTGATGAGATCTACAACTTTAGTGTTGAAAATTTTCCTAAAAATGCTTGTACAAGACGTATTTCTAAAAGGCGCGTAATAATTCATACAAAAAAGTGCGGATAGCCAAAATTGTAGTGCGGATAGCAATCACCTTCATTTTGGGGCTATTTGGTTTTTTCGGTTCCACTCCCCGTGCTTTGTGGGTTTTTTCGGTTGTACCATTGTATTTCGATTCTCGAATCGAGGTCCCGAGGTGTAAAATGGCCATTGCATTAAAGCAACAACTAAACCCTAAAGCTATCGCCTTTTGCCTACGCTTTGTTCAATGTGTCGTGCCGTGAGGCTTTTCTACTTGTCTGCTTTAGGCTTTCTCTCATCTTTTTAGGGTTTCATTTTCAAGCTTCAGAGTTCAGAAGGGTGACCAACGACCCACTCTCTGACTCAGAAGTTCACGACCGACTGCGACTCTCCCAATGGCTTCGAAGGGCGACCGGCAACGAGGCCTTCTCTTCCTCTCTTGCGACAATCGCCCGCTTTTTGTTCTTTTATTCAATCGACTTCCTCCTATTTTGCCAAGGTGAATTAGTGAAGTAGGATTTCTTGAGCTCGAGGCCTCCTCTTCCTCTTTTGCGACAATCGCCCACAATTTCTTATTTTCTTTAATCGGCTTCCGCTCCTATTTTGCCAAGGTGAAGTAGGATTTCTTGTTCTAATTTTTCGTGAAGTTTTTTGCTTCCTTAATCTGCAGTTGTCTACATGTTATTTTGTTTATTTTGTTATGCGGGGATAAGAAGGTAATACTCTATGAATACTAGGTACTTTATGCGCATGGTTCTGCTTTATCATGTATTTCATTGCAATAATCGTGTGTCCACTGTTCTCTTTACATCAAAAAAAATGCAATTTCCAAATGTAGGGTTTGGTACTTTGGTTACATATTTTTATATTTTTTGGGAGCTACTTGTTCTTATATTATTTGACATATATTGCATAATAACTCTTTTTTGAAAATATTGCTCGTTTCTGATTTTATTTTCAATATTTAATTTTAAAAGAGACACACATTGAACTTTGATTTTTCAACTCGACATTCACATGCTCAACATGATTCGCAGTTCTGTTCTTGCATGTCTTGTAGATGCGTCTCCACATATTAATGTTGTAGTTCAGTTCTTGCAAGTTTTGTAATGCTTCTCTATATATTAATATTGTCGGTTATTTATTCAGATATAAATATTATGAATTCAGTAGAGAATTGTAGTGACTCATCATCCTCACCATAGGAAAACACTGAATTTATAAATCCGACGCAAATGCAATCATTATTGATCTTAATGTTAGAGATGTGGAACTAGCACTCATCTCCACTGGCCCCACTCCCACAGAACCTTCATTAGGCCAACAATTTGCTGGAGTTGAGAAGGACAATAAAGAAAAAAGAAAAGAAATGAAGTGTGGGAGCACTTCAATGCTGAAACAAATGAAGGACATAAGTGGAAATATTGTCTCAAATGGCAATGTAAACATTATTTCAAAACATACAAGTATCAGTTGTCTGGATCCGCTTCAAATTGTGCACGACGTATTAAAACTTGTTATAAATTTATACAAGTTAAGAGAAATCAAACCACGTTCAATCAAGAGAGAGTAAATATGATAGAAGATGATATTCAAATGCCACCCATTTGCGTGTCTGGATCTTATGATCCAGTTAGCATTAGGCAAATGCTAGCCAAATTCACAATTACTGTTGAACTCCCATTCTTAATAGTTGAGCAACTATTTTTCAATGTTTATTCTAAAGCTCTAAATCCTAATCATATAAAAATTTCAAGGCTTACAATGAAGAATGATTGCATGAAATTGTATGAAATTGAGAGAGACAAACTTTTGAAGGTTCTTAGAAGGCTGGATAAAGTTGCACTCACTAGTGATTGTTGGACATCTAATTAATCTACTGGTTATTTATGCATTACTGTGATTATATAGATTCTGATTGGATGCTCCAACATTCAATTATAGATTTCTCAGATCTTGATCTACCTCATAGCGACCAAATCATATATGATGCAATTCGTGAGTCAATCTTACAGTGGGGAATTCAGAAAAATGTAATGAACACCACTCTTGACAATGTATCTGCGAATGATATTGCTGCAAGATATTTACACAAAGTTTTTCAAATTCAAATTGCTTATATTTGGGAAGCAAAGCGTTTCATGTTAAATGTTGTGTTCATGTACTCAATATTTTTGTGCAAGATGACTTAAAAGAGATTTCTCCATTGATTATTATTGTTAGAGAAGCTGTGAGATCATAAGGAAGTCATCCTCACATTTTACATCATTTGTTGAATCAGTCAAATTATTAAGAATTCTACATCATGAGTTCTTTCTTTAGATGTGAAAACAAGGTGGAATAGTGCTTATTACATGTTTGATAGTGTGTATCATTATATATATGTCTTTCATGATTTCTTTAGAAAAAATAAAGGTTTGGTGTGAGACTTTCTTGAGGAAACATGACAAAGGCTTGTTAAATTAAGAACATTGGAAGTCTTTGGATCCACAACAAAATTATTTTCAGGAATTTCTTATCCAACATGTAACATATTTTTGCCCACATTAATTGTTATTAAGGAAGTACTGAACAACAAAATCTTCAACATCTGATGATGAGTTTGTACACGGCATGGTCAAGCCAATGAAAATCAAATTTGACAAATACTGGAGTGATTGCAACTTACTTATGTCTCTTTTTATTTCTTGATCATTGAGGAAAGGTGTTGTTCATCACTTATGCTTTCAATAAATTGTACAATAATATAAAGCGGTTCAAAATGTGAATGTGATAAAAGATAGCCTCTTTGAACTTTTTTTCACTTATTATGGTAGTAGTAGCACATATCATAATACCTCAATTATGAGTTTTGAATCATCCTCTTCAAGTAGAGTGGGAGTCATGAGACATTTAAGTGCAACAACTCAACTACAAATTATCACAATTCTATTCTTCTTGGGTTTGATAATTTTCTGAGTTTTAGCTCTTCTACGCAACCTATTAAAAATGAACTTGAAATATATCTAGAGGAAGCACTGGCGCAACCTCCTCTTGAGAGTAGAGATAAATTTGATGTCTTAGAATGGTGGAAAATATGTTCAATGAAATATGTAAAGCTCTCTAAGATGACAAATGATATCCTCACAATACCCATCACAATTATGGCTTCCGAATCAACTTTTAGCGCTGGAGGGAGAGTACTTGATGATTATAGAAGTGTTCTAAATCCCAAAACTGTGAATGCTCTAGTATGTTCATCAAATTGGATTCGTTCCCAATATAAGCATTCTGCCAATGTAAGTACTTTTATTTATTTACTCATAAATGATTTTAGCAGTCATCGATTATATTATTTGATTTGGATGTGTGTTATACAATCATAGTTTGATGTGGATGATTTAACAAGTCCTTTACCAGATGAGATCGTCGTGACTCTACAAATGATTAAATTTACATTGTGGATGAATGAGGATAAAATCCATCTTGTGAGTATCATTAACAAGTCCACTGAATGTCATGGAAGGTTTCTGTTGACGTAATCTTACTTGCAGATAGAGCTATAATCGGTTCAAATTTATTTAGATTTGAAATGGGTGCATTGAGAAAATAAGACATCATTTGTTACAGCTTATATTCTTTCGAATTTTACTGTTAGAGTTTTAAAAAATTGTTTTATAAGCCATGATTTCTGCTCTCCTTTCATAGACAACTTTTTTGAAGTAAATCATGGGAAAAGATGGGAATAAGCTTGTCCATATTTTTCATCCAAACAATCTAAACTTTTTTGTCCACAGTAGGTTGATTTTCATGGGAAAGTTTTTGATGATTTTTCATCCACAGAAGCAGACAAAAATGCTGAAATTAAAGGAACCAAACTTAAGGCTCAGTAGTTGCATGCAGATCAAAAACATGTTTACAAAATGCATGACCTCATTTTCTCTCATTTTATGTGTAAACATAATTCCTTAGCTGAAGTTATCAACTTCATACAATCCGTTTTGGATGGTTAATATTAATTTTTGCCAAATTTTAATTTGGGTTGTTTGGAGAGTTTGATGTTTAAGTTATTGTTATTTCAAGTTAAAATATATTCAAGGAGGAAAATATACATTATTGTTTTCATCTGTTTTAGCAAATTTTGATTGCTTTTTTTTCTTTTTATCGAGTTTTGATAGTTTCTGTGTTTCAGTTGTTTGATTTGATTGAAACTATGTAAATTGGTCAAAATTACTCAAAATCATCCGAGACTAATCAATTTTAATGAATTAATTACAAGGTTTATCATATCTCTTGCCTGTTTAAATTATAGATTTTATCATAGCTCTCCCCCTACTGCTAACCAGTCCTTAGTGCTAATCATTGATTAGAGTTTACTGTGTTTTTGTGTTTGTGGTTTATGAATTAATTCATATGTGGTTAATCTTAATCTTTATGCATCGCTTAATCCTTAATCCTAATCCACAACATGTTGAGATATTTATTTATTTTAATCTCCAACTCCTAACTCATAATTTTCTGTCATTCAGACTAACCGTATCCTCAATCAGGCATTGAAAGTTTGTTTTACATTATGACAACTTCTCCTTCAGCAGTTCAACTTATTCAACAAGCCTAAGAATTTTGGCACTCTAATGAACTTACATTATGGTAATTTTCGAATCAGACATTGGTAATCCAATGAACCCTTAGGGTCCGTTCGTTTGAACGGAATGGCTTTCTAGAATTGACTTTTCGACGAAAACCAATATTTACATAAATTGACTTTGTACAGAATTTCAATTTTGTTGTTCGGCTGTAAGTTTGAATTCAGTCAACAAAATTGGAATTGAGACACAAAAGTTGTTAGGCTTGTTGCGTACCCATAAAGGCCTGGGGTGCGTCTAGAGAAAAACCCGCTAAAGAGAGGAGGGGGACCAGTCGAACCCCAGATCGCGGAAGAGGAGGACCCGCCGCGCAAGTACGACGCGCTAGAAACGGCGCCAGGTAAGCACAAAGCCGCACCCCACTACCGGGGTGCGGTTAGCCCGCACCCCACTAAGTGGGGGGCGGTTAGCCCGCACCCCACCCACATGGGGTGCGGCCGGGTCGGCCAAGCCGCACCCCCCATGGGGGTGCGGCCAAACCGCACCCCCCCCCCATGGGGGGAGCGGCCAAACCGCACCCCCCCCATGGGGGTGTGCGGCCATAGGAGGGTGCGGCCAAACTGCACCCTCCCATGTGAGGTGCGGCCGAGTCCCCCTCCGCGGGGATGCAGCCGAAACCGCATCCCCGCGCCGGGAAAGGTTGTAGTCCGCTTTTCCTGGCCTCGCTCACTTTTTTTCGCCTCGCCTCGCTCACTTTTCCGCCTCGCCTCGCTCACTTTTACGCCTCGCCCGCTCACATTTCAGCCTCGCTCACTTTTCCGCCTCGGCTCGCTCATTTTTTGTCTTTTCAGTTTCTCACTTTTCAGGAACGATTGTCGCCTTTCCTCAAAGGGCAAGATGGTCATTTACGAAAAATGGTGATCCGAGTGCCCCAAATCGGAAATATGATTCGTCCGTCAAGGTGGTTATGGTGGTTACGACGGCGAAATTACGGGCTACCCCCGGCCAAAGCTATAAAAGGCCCCCAAGGCTTCATTTAAAGGATCCCGCCTGGACGACAGAGAGAGCTCCTTGAAGATTTCCACGGAATTCTCCTTCGGTGCTTGAAGATCTTCTTCGTGGACTTAGAGATTTCCTTCTTCGCGAAAGCGGACAAGGCTGTCTCACTTTCGTTCTCAGGAAAGCGGACAAGGCTGTCCCACTTTCGTTCTCAGGAAAGCGGACAGGGCTGTCCCACTTTCGTTCTCAAGGAAAGCGGACAAGGCTGTCCCACTTTCGTTCTCAGGAAAGCGGACAAGGCTGTCCCACTTTCGTTCTCAGGAAAGCGGACAAGGCTGTCCCACTTTCGTTCTCAGGAAAGCGGACAAGGCTGTCCCACTTTCATTCTCAAGAAAGCGGACAAGGAAGTCTCACTTCCGTCTTCTCAAAGGCAGACAGGGCGGTCTCACCTCTGTCCTTTGGAAAGCGGACAAGGCCTTCTCACTTTCGTTCACTGTTGTACTCATAGGAAAAGTACTTAGTTTTTCCGAGAGGTGGTCTGTCACCCTCGGAGTGCTCTCTCTCTCTCTCTCTCTCTCTCTCTCTATTGTAACGAGCAGCGGCCTGTCGCGCTCGATCTCTTAGCATCTAATTGTAACCACTCGGAGATAGTGAATTTGGTCGGCACAGCTCCGGCCACGTGGTTTTTTCACCCTTTCGGGTTTTCCACGCTAAAAAGTCCCTGTGTATTCAGCAGATCTCAAATTGACTGTTTGCGCGCTTAGACCGCTCACGAGCTAAGGCGGTTCAATTTAAACCGGTCTACCAAGAGCCCTAAGCGACCCGCAAACAGTTTGGCGCCGTCTGTGGGAAGGATTCTCAAAACTCTTGAAAGGCCAACTGCAATGGCATAGAAAGAGTGCTCGCACTACCGATGGATCAATGCCGGAGGGAGGGACGCGTCGACCCAGCTCCCTCCCCTCGCTCATCAATGCGCCTCTCGCAGAAGAGGCAGTGCTTACGCCTGCGACGGTTCTGGAAGGTCGCATTCGACAAATGGAAGAGCAGCAAGCCGAGATGCTGACTCTCGTGAGAAACCTAGGGCCACCTCGAGTTCACATTCAGCCTCCAGCATCAAACGCTCTGCCACCCCCAGTTCCGAACCATGCTCGGTCAAGGGGAGTCGTTCAGGAAGATGAAATCTCTGAAGATTTCTCTGACGCTGCAAGCTCCGCACATCCTGCTCCGCCGGTCGGAGGACCGGAGGCTGACCCCAATCACCCCGCCAAGGAAGAGCTGCTCCCGTCCGAACAGTGGAAAGAACCACGCGAGAGAAAATACGCGACATGATAGAAGAAGAGTACGCCCAAGCAGGATGACGCGCAACTCTCGCCCGCCCCCGTCCCGCACACCGCGGCTCCCCCATATCGCCTCAAGTATTGGCTCATCCAATTCCGAACGCTTCAAGCTTCCAACATCGAAACGTTCGATGCACGGACGACGACCCCCTGGAACATGTCAATCACTTCACCACCATCATGAGGATTTACAGTGCTCCCGATCAACTCCT
>JAWHQI010002260.1:0-40840 GCA_033032865.1 Dactylorhiza incarnata | reverse complement strand
CTAGTTTGATTTGACTGCTTTTCACTGACTGACAGCAAAGAGAGGGGACCAAAGGTCGGTGAGCATATAGAAAGAGGCGAATGGTAAAAAGTAGCTGAGCCGTAAGGCGAAAGAAGAAGCGGTTTTCTCCATAGGCGAGTCTTAAAAAGGAGACGTTCAATTGAGCTCACCCAGTGAAAAGAGGGTTCTACCCAAAAACACGGGCTCCGAAGGCGATCCGCAAGGATCGGTGAGCATATAGAAAGAGGCGAGTAGGTTCAGAGACGCCCTTGCGCCTACCCCGAAGGTCGGTGAGCATATAGAGATAGGCGATAGGCGAGTCGACGGCGTTACACCATAGGGATACTGAGAAGAAACTGGAGTACAGATATCTAGGAGGTCAACCCTTTCTCAAGATATCTTCCGGGTCGTTGCTCCGGATCCGGATGTTGGTCTCCCGGCCCGGTGTGAAAGCAGTTGGTTCCGTAGCGTAGTTTGAGAATGATACTGATCCATCCCAAGTACTCCATCTCCATCTATGGCAATAGAGAAAGTAAAGAGGATGAGAATTCTGCTGATCCCAAGTACTCCATCTATGGGGCAATTGAGAAAGTAAAGAGGAGAGGAAAAGGGAAGAAGTGAATTTCTCTAGTTGAGGCATGTCAGTGAATTTCTCTAGTTGAGGTTGAGAACCGATGATTCCCTCCAGACAGAAAGAGAGTGCTTCCTGTAAGTCAGAGTAGTACAAAACGAGAGGTTGGTTGTTGACCAACAGAAAGCATGGGAAACAGAAAGATGAACAAATGAAGAACGAATTTCTCATGAGCAAGATCAACTACCTAGACCGACCTGCTAGTTTCATTCCATAAAGACCTAGCGAAGAGATTGCATTGAATGACTAATGACTTGATCGATCGTACTAGATAGATAGTATCAGAATGACTTGATCGATCGTACTAGATAGATAGTATCAGAGATACAACCTTTCACCTAGCTCTTAGTCAGTCTGATTCAGAGAAACTGTGAACCAAGACATGAAAAAGAACGAACTCAAAGCTCTTTCATCTTAGATCTTTGATCCACGGTGCGGTACACCAACCCAATCTCGACAAAGTGAAAAGTGGAATCGATCATTCCAGTCGGATAGCATTTCTATACGCTAGGATCCTTCCTACCTACGTGAACAGCTTTCTTCTCTTATCAAATTGATGCTTCTCCCCGGGGAAAAGCAAGAGGAAAGAAGAGGTGAAGAAAGAGGCTAGAGAAGCGTCTTTCTTGCTCGGTGATCAGTCACTGGATCCCTAAGTCTCATTCTGGGCCTGTTTGACATTGGGTCAAATCTGTCTGGCATCGTTCCTTCTCTTGATCTACTTCGGTGAAAACTCGATAGTGAGTCTTGAAGGTTAAGGGATTGGAGGGTCTTCGAGCTCCTGCTATATACGAAAGAATAGCTCAAGGGATAAGTAAGGGTGGCATCTATCTGCTTTTTTGAGCGGTTTGGAGTCAGAAAGGAAGAAAGGAAGGAAAGACAAAGAAAGACAAATGGATTTATGATCTCAAAGTGTGTTTGACTTCTGGCAATCTTCAGTTGAAAGCTACAACTCCTCAGTGCAGTGCTAGTGTAGTGCTCCTTGGAAAAGAAACCTTGTGAAAAGCAGCCTCTAGCTCTATAGACTCTTCAACCATTGAAGAAAGCGGTTTCGGAAACTAAGAAAATCAAGCTTTCTTTTCTTCGCTCACGCCTTGTCTTTCCTGCAGAATTTTGAACCTAGCGCCTTGGGTTGGGCGCTTTCACCATTCAGCCATGGATGCTTAACAGGGATCATCGTACATCGTGAATAACCAAATTCCAATTGAAATGAAATCTTTAGGATTAGGAGTAATCAATGAAACGACATCAATTCAAATCCTGGATATTCGAATTTAGAGAGATCAAGAATTCTCACTATTTCTTACATTGGGATCTTTCACTCACCTTTTTTTCCACCAAGAACGTTTTATGAAACTCTTTGACCCCCGAATTTGGAGTATCCTACTTTCACGTGATTCACAGGGTGCAACAAGCAGCAATCGATATTTCACGATCAAAGGTGTAGTACTGCTTGTAGTAGTGGTCCTTAGATCTCGTATTAACAATCGAAAGATGGTCGAAAGCTCTATTTGATGGGGCTTCTTCCTATACCTATGAATTCCATTGGACCCAGAAATGAGACATTGGAAGAATCTTTTTGGTCTTCCAATAGAAATAGGTTGATTGTTTCGCTCCTGTATCTTCCAAAAGGGAAAAAGATTTCTGAGAGTTGTTTCATGGATCCGCAGGAGGTTCTCCCAATAAAGATTGTATCATGCCTGAATCTAACCGGGGTTCGCGGTGGTGGAGGAACCGGATCGGAAAAAAGAGGTATTCTAGTTGTCAGATATTGAATGAAACCGTAGCTGGAATTGAGATCTCATTCAAAGAGAAAGGAAAGATAGCAAATATCTGGAGTTTCTTTTTTTATCCTATACGGATGATCCGCAAGGACCATGATTGGGAATTGATCGTCTTTCTCCGAGGAAGAAACGAAACATAATCAACTTGAATTCGGGACAGCTATTCGAAATCTTAGGGAATTTCTTTGTTATCTCATGTCTGCTTTTCGTGAAAAAAGACCAATGAAGGGGGAGAGTTTCTTAAAACAACAAGGAGCTGGGGCAACTATGCAATCCAATGAGAGCATGTTTCCCATCTCTTCTCGAGAAACAAGTGGGTTCTTTGTGCTCAATTTCATATGTGGCAATTCCGCCAAGATCTCTTCGTTAGTTGGGGGAAGAATCAGCACGAATCGGATTTTTTGAGGAACGTCTCGAGAGAGAATTGGATTTGGTTAGACAAACAATGTGTGGTTGGTAAACAAGGATCGGGTTTTTTTAGCAAGGTACGGAATGTATTGTCAAATATTCAATATGATTCTACAAGATCTAGAAGATCTATGTTCAAGTAACGGATTCTAGCCAATGGAAAGTTCTTCTAGAGATCATTTCGATTCCGAAATGAGAAGAATATCACACATTGATCGATCAAACAGAGATTCAGCAACTAAAGATCGATTCTTTGGCTTCCTTTCTTCAAACGGAACGAACAGAGATAGAATCAGATCGATTCCCGAAATGCCTTGGAGGATCTTCCTCCATGTCCTGGCTATTCACGGAACCTGAGAAGCGGATGAAGAATCATCTGCTTCCGGAAGAAATCGAAGAATTTCTTGGGAATCCTACAAGATCAATTCGTTCTTTTTTCTCTGACAGATGGTCAGAAATCTGGGTTCGAATCCTACTGAGAGGTCCACTATAGATACAGAAATTGTTGAAGAAAAAACAAGATGTTTCTTTTGTCCCTTCCAGGCGAGTGGAAAAGAAAGAAATGGTTGATATATTCAAGATAATTACGTATTTACAAAATACCGTCTCAATTCATCGAACCAGATCCGGGATGTGATATGGTTCGATGAACCGGATATGGACAGTTCCAATAAGATTTCATTCTTGAACAAAAATCCATTTTTTGATTTCTTTCATCTATTCCATGACCGGAACAAAGGGGGATACGCGTTACGCCACTCTTTTTTTGAAAGATTCCCAGAAATGCGGATCTATTCACTCTATCAAGAACCGAGCCGGATCTGGTGTATCATAGGGGATTTGCCTTTTCTATTGATATTGATTTGGATCAAAAAAAATGCTTGAATGAGGTATTCAACTCCAGAGATGAATCGAAAAAGAAATCTTTCCCTCCTCTTTTTTATGAGGAGAATGAATCTTTTTCTCGAAGGATCAGAAAAAAGAGGTCCGGATCTACTGCGGGAATGATTTGGAAGATCCCAAACTCAAAACAGCGGTATTTGCTAGCAACAACATAATGGAGGCAGTCAATCAATATAGATTGATCCGAAATCTGATTCAAATCCAATATAGCACCTATGGGTACATAAGAAATGTATCGAATCGATTCTTTTTAATGAATAGATCCTTCGAATATGGAATTCAAAGGGATCAAATAGGAAACGAGACTCTGAATCATAGAACTAGAATGAAATATACGATCAACCGACATTTCTCGAATTTGAAAAAGAGTCAGAAGAAATGGTTTGATCCTCTTCTTTCTCGAACTGAGAGATCCATGAATTGGGATCCTGATGCATATAGATACAAATGGTCCAATGGGAGCAAGAATTTCCAGGAACATTTGGAACATTTCGTTTCTGAACAGAAGAATCCTTTTCAAGTAGTGCAGGCGGTGTTCGATCGATTACGTATTAATCAATATTCGATTGATTGGTCCGAGGCTATCGACAAAGAATCTTTGTCTAAGTCACTTCGTTTCTTTTTGTCCAAGTCACTTCCCTTTTTCTTTGTGAGTATTGGGAATATCCCCATTCATAGGTCCGAGATCCACATCTAGGAATTGAAAGGTCCGAATGATCAACTCTGCAATCAGTGTTAGAATCAATAGGTGTTCAAATCGTTCATTTGAAGAAATTTGAAACCCTTCTTATTGGATGATCATGATACTTCCCAAAGACCTAAATGATCAATGGAGGCGAGCGATAGCGAAGATTACCATTTTTGTTCAAAAAGATACCAAAGCGGATGATTGACTCACGAAAGAATCGCAGGAAATCCTTTGAGAACACGGATTCCTATTTCTCGATGATATCCCACGATCGAGACAATTGGCTTAATCCCGTGAAACCATTTCATTTTCATTGATATCTTCTTTTTCTAAAGCAAATCGACTTCGATTCTTGAATGATCCGCATCACTTCTGGTTCTATTGTAACAAAAGATTCCCCTTTGATGTGGAAACCGTTATGATCTGACATATGGACAATTCCTCAATATCTTGTCCATTCGCAACAAAATCTTTTCTTGTATAAAGAAAGAATGCTTTATCCGCATCGGGTATCAGTGTGGTCAATTCACCTTGAGATTTGCCTGGGAAATAGATACACCAAGGCCCTCACTCCTAGGATGACTTCTCAATTGTGGATACTCTTAGTCTGACTTTGGAGTGAGAGGGACAACAGGTAGGAAGGTAGGATGCTTCAACAGTTCTTGGACATTATCTGACAAGTTCAGATAGGGTACGGTACGATTCGATGAAAATTTCTCCATAAATGTTCCGAATCTAAGGAGGCGCAACAGAGCCCTTCTTCGGATGTATCCATCTTCCGGTAACCGCCCCGTGGGATCTTCCGGTTCCTTAGGATTCAAGAGCTTCTTAACCCCTACCGCCATTCACTAATCTCAGATTCAATCCAAGAAAAGAACAAAGAGAAAGGTAGATCAAACACCATTTGAAAATCCACGTTTTCCTTCTGAACGTTCTGTGGAAAGAAGGATTGGGTATTTCGGTATAAAGAGGCTCCCGTTCTCAATCGAAAAACACCTGGTAAGGAAAGACTGTGGTCCTTCTTCTAGTGGGCAGCCTGTTGGTCTAGCCCCATTACCGAAGAAGTCATCGGTGGATTTAGTCAGCTCTTTTAGACCTTTGTTCCTCTTTTCTTAGACTTACTTCAGTTCTTATTCTGTCAGCGATTTGCTTACCATCTTTTCGTATGAATCAAATGTGGCTCAAAGAAATGCTTGGATTGAGTGGAGGATATAACACCCTTGTTAGCTATGATAGTTGTAACCACCGAAAACAAGGTCTTTCCGATGAGCATAATTCTCAGTTCTTGAGGTGACTTGGTTTAGTAGCAGGGTTGGAGTCATCGTTTTTTGGCTAGCATCTAATGGGTCTAAGTAGCTAAAGCCCACGGAGCGGTATCTGTGGACACGAAAGGGAAAAAACAAAATGCATCTCCGAGATACACCTAATAGCCCGGCTTCACTCTTAGGATGGCTTCTACTATAGGGTGAGCAAGAAGGTAGGGTAGGAGGAGGAGCATGAAACCTAGGGCACATCCCGCCTGAAGTCCAACCAGCAGGTTACCTATTCAGGATAGCCCACCAGAGACAGCAATCTGGAGACTGGAGAATCGGTTCTAAATAGCTGTCTCTCTTCTTTTCAATATGAAAATCTTTCTGGAGTTGGCTTCCAATTTCAAATGCTTTTAGGCCCTCGATTCTTATCATAAGCAGATGGTTGAGAAAATCAAAGGAAAAACAAAATGCTCTTTTTTCTACTTCGTTTCCTTGCTATGACTACGAGGTAGAGGTCAAGGGTCGCCTAGCGGCTCATCGACCCTATCGGGGAGGTAGAGGTCAAGGGTCGTCGCGAGCGACTCACCCCCTTTGGGGCCTTCGCCTATTTCTATATGCTCACCAACTTTGTTCACTCAAACTGAAACTTAAGTGCTTACCCTTCGCCTAACGGCTCATCGACCCTATCGGGGAGGTAGAGGTCAAGGGTCGTCGCGAGCGACTCACCCCCTTTGGGGGCCTTCGCCTAACGGCTCACGGGTCAAGGGCCGGGACTGAACGAACGGAAGAGAGAAGAGAGGTTTTCTCTTTGATCTTTCTTTGTTCACTCAAACTCTCACTTAAGCCTTTCCCTCCGGGACTGAAAGAGAACACGAACGAACAGAGAATAGCTCACAGCGCAGTCCTCTAATTTAGGGCAATGTAGCTCTGCCAGCCGCGGTATCCCGACCCGGCCGCGAAGCAAAGGGTACTATGGGCGCAACCCGATCTCTAATCACACATCCAGGCTCAGTGCCGCAGCATGATCACGCTTTTCACATTTGCATGTGTTAAGCACGACCACGATGTCTCTTTTTTGAATCAAAAGCGAAGACCTTGACCAGCCGTTGCCCATCGGGAGTACCACCCAGGAGTGCGATTTACATCGCTCAATCCGAAGTCAAAGAAAGGCAACTTCTCTGTTGTTCAATTCTATAGACGATATATATTTTCGCATTGAGAATTCTCGTAGAGAAATGAGATCAGAAGATTTTCTTTCTCATTATCTACGAGAACGATATCTGACGCTCATCCTTCGCCCTGATTCATACTACTCACATACTACGTCTCCTTCGCCTCGTCACCTTTCTATATGCTCACTTCGCAAGCTCGCCTGTTCGCATTCGTTTCTTTCTCTTTCTATACGAGAACGAGAAAGATGTCAAGATAGCATCTCTTTCTTTTTTGCTTCTCCGTCTATAACGATCAGTAAATCTTTCTAGAGTAGAGGTTTTCTTTCATTTCTGCCTCTCAAGAGTTCTTTTCACTCCATTTTATGTGTCAGCCTACAAGGGTCGACAGCTGAGGTGCTTCTTATCTAACCCACGGGGCGAGTTGTTACATAATGCTCTATGATGCTGACCTCACTTTCCTACTAATCATGTTACAACAAAGAATTCTAAACCGAGGATCCGCAGCAGCTATACTGTGGGCAGTTTGCTGGTGAAGTCTTGTATCCTAGTCGAGCGATTGCTCCGCACCTCTCCTCAGCGTGAAGAAGATAGGATGTGAAAGCGCCTAACTCCACCGTCGACCCTTTTGAATGTAGCAGATAAAGCGGAGTTGATGTGTATTCGAATCATAGGAGCTGGTAATCACCGATATGCTCATATTGGTGATGTTATGGTTTCTGTAATCAACCTCTCTAAAGATCATAAGTAATTAGAGCTTGAATATGTAAAGTAAAGAACTCAAACGTGACAACGGCCTGATAAGACGATATGATGACAATGCAGCGGTTATCTTGTAGATAAATTACCACTTGACCTCGTAGATATGGATTGAGAGGTTTGCCTCGTCCTCACCATAATTCAATGGGAAGGAGAGTCCGATCCCACATCATCCTTCTACGCCGGTTTGCAATAGAAGGCGAAGTGGTCAATCGACCAATTGCCTTATAGCCTTCACCAGCTATCCGACATAGGGTAGAAAATCTTCAAAGATTTCTTTCTCTTTCTCCTAATACCGAGTAGCCCGAAAGGGTGAAAGAAATGAGAGAAACAATTGAGATGGGTGAGAAATCCAATCTCAATCGGTTGACCATAAAGCGCTTGCTCTGCCGATCCGTTTCGGGAAATGAGACACTTTTGAGAAGAAAGAGAAACTCCCAGTCCTTCCACTAAAGATCGATACATATGACCGACTTTTCGATTCGCGATGACTACTGATTTCTTTATATGCACCAAGAATCGCATACCGCAGGAAATACCTGGGTACACTAGCTCTGCCCACACCAGGACATGGTGAGCCAATGCAAACAGAGGCCAAGAAGAGTAAGATCCTAAAGGTTGACCACAAAGGAATGAAACATATGAATCTTTCACATGTTTCTTATCCTTCTCCCGTTTCAGGAAATGAAAGACATTTCATGCTAATGTCGAAATGGTTACAGATCCGCTGAATTCACTTCCAAATAGAATGGCCCCTACAGGCCACCTATCGGTGCTGCAGATAAATCATATGAGTTGATGAATCTAGACCCGACCAGCCTTTTGAAGGGCTTTAATTGGTCGAACATCCGTTGGTAATCTTCTCAAGACCCTGGCAGACCAAACATGAACTGGTCTGAGTAATCGTTGATTGATATTCTTACCAATAGCAAAGATTCTTCTCTTCCAGCTCCTTCAACTACCTCACTTTCCAGGGCATCTGGATGGACTGAGAATTTTTCAGCATGGAGTCGGGGTAACACCTCACTTAGAAACAGAACGATCTGTTTCAGTAGCTAATGCATTCCCCTCATCATCACAAGGATATCGAACCAGAGGAATCCCTGGGTTAAGACACTACCTAACGAGAAACTCTTAGTTACTAAGTCTAACCAAGCCTTGAATTCATCATTCAAGCACGGAAAACTAGATCTCACTTTTGATCAGCGGATTTTCGCTTTCTTAGCAGCTGCTTGGATTCTACTGTTCACCATCGACAACCTTGGTAATTACTTCCAGGTTGGTTCAGATATACCTTGCTTAAGGGGTATCCTTTGAATCCAGGGAGTATACCGATTGAATAGATCTTCAGCCCTTTTCATGAGCTGAATATGCACTCTCGTATATGACTCTCTAGGGTCCCTCATAGACTTCAATGTCGCCGAGGTGACAGGCTTCACTGCCATTATCAGTCTAGATAGACTAAACACTGACAGATATACCTTAATCATTTTCTTCATCCCCGGGGCGCAAGGAAACGAAGAGTTTAGGGTATAGAAAGGAGTTCTCCTTAGAATTTCCTTCCTATGAAAGGTCGGAGGGAGACCGGATCCAGTGAAAGAAACATAAACAGACCAATCCTTTTGAAAAGAGTCTTCACCCATCAAGGAAGTTGAGCATTGCTTTAGATAAAGCGCAGCGAACAACCAACCTTCTTTTCTTTCCCAAGTTCATGATCTGCTTGGTTACCAAGTGTAGTGCTATACACATCTCCTTAGTTAGACAATCCAGTATGATCAATTGCACTTTCTTTCAAAGGCTCTTGATCATATGAGAATCTTCCACAATTCTCTGCCAAGGTGATAGAAAACAGAGTGTCAAACAGCTTTGAATTGATAGCCATCTCGTGAGGCCCCGTAGGGGCGGAGCAACCTGCAACACTGACGATGCCAGTTACCCGAGTATCCGCAATGGATCACTCATCAATACGATCCACCTCCGGTGGTTATCCAGTCACCCCGGATTGCTATCTCATATGAGATTCAATTCTGCTTGACACACTATCTCACACCAGACCCCTACCTTCTCTCGTCCGCATGATCTCATCTTGTGAGACCAAAGAAAGGGCACCGTCTTGTCAAAGGACGGAAAATGTTCTCTCTTCAAGCTAGAGAGTCACACTTTGTGGTTGGCGGCCTATATTGCCAATCCGAAGAGTGGACAACCAGGCCTGCAATGCAGCGGTTATCTTGGATCAAGAAGGAGGAACTCGCATTTTTGGTGCGATTTATACAGTTTCATTAGCACCCGAAGTCTGAGAATATTCTAAATAAGACTAGTCTATTGAAAGAGACTATATTCTATAATGAAATAGATCCAATTCAGAGATTGTGTCTCATATAGACTTTTCATTTCTTGATTGAAGAATTCAAAAAAGGCGCGTAGCGAAGAAGAAGCATGTTTCTTATCTAAAAATGAGGAGTACCCATAAGAGAGTTCGTCATGGGTAGAACATTATTTCCTATATAATCACTGATAGAAGCAATGAAGACATTGAGAAAAATGGAACGGTTCGAATAGCATCTACTAATAGAAATGAGAAATGAAAACATTGTGAAATTCTACGAGAAGGTTTTCTTGAAAACGTTCGAAAACATAGGGGGTCAAAAATCTTTCTTCGCTATCGCTCGCCTTCACTTAAGAGTTTCCTATATATCATTAATGGTCGGCAACATGGCTTTTTCGGTATGCGTTGTGAAACACTTGACTTTTTAGCGTATCATCTTCTCTGGAGAAGCTAAAAGAGAACGGATAGAACAGATGGTCAACTACTGAACTTCTTCTTTTCATTACTTCCATGGTCGTGCCTCGTGGCACGGCAGCACCCGTACTCTTTCAATGGTTCGTCAGTAGAGATGTTCCCACTGGTGCCCCTTCCTCCAATGGTACTCTAATTCCTATTCTGATCCCTGAATTCCCTTTTTTGGTCTATCTACATTCCAGGAAATTCATACGCTCCATGGACAGAGCAAAAAGTGGAGTGTTGGTCAGAGCAAGCCGCCCTATTAGATTAACAGACATAATTGGGAGAAGCTCATCCGCTAGAAATGCTTTATTTCGTTTCGTTTCCCGTTCTTCATTTCCTTATTATGGGGGATATGAATTTGTCAGCTTCCTATTTAGAATCTTTCTGCGGTCTGTCCTGTTTACAATTCTTTCGTACTATCTTCTCTTTACCACGCGATAGGTCAGCGAAGCGTGAGCGGAGAAGGAAACGCCAAAACACTTCGGCCTAACGGGAATGAGCAACGACGAAATGACAAGCCCACGGAGCGGTGCCCGGGCCCCTATATAGAAAGAGAAAGAAGGGTCGAAGGTTTTTGGGCCTGTAGCTTTCCCCCGTCCCCCCTTCGTCGAGTGGTGCTTGTTTGGGGGGTGTGCCACCAGAAATCGGGCTTGAAGCTCTCGCCTTACCAACGAGCCGACTGCTGATGGCTGTTTGGTCACGACTACTACAACAAAGTGAAGATTAATCTGCCTATTTCACATGGAGGAGTGTGCATCTTTCTGTTGGGTGTTCTTCTGTCGTGCGACCCGGTGGCTGATGTGCGACCTGTGGCCCACGCCTCCTCTTTTTTAAGGGCGGGCGGCGTGAACTCTGATTTGATCCGGGTATTCAATCCCGCCGCTGAGATGCTCAGTTGACTCCTTAACCTTGATAGGAAGATGGCTTCTTCCAAAATTCGTGCATAAGGGTAAGGAACTTTGGATGAACTAATGCGAATGGGTGTAAGCCTCGCTGCTCGGAAACACCCAGTGCTGACCACACTGAGAGAGACGAAAGCGCAGGTAATGCCAGTTGGCGAAGTGGCCTTAAGCATCCCTAGCGGTACGCAAAGAGAGGTCGTGATGATATCATCTACGTCCGTACCGCTCCTCGTGGAGTAGATCCCGCATCCAACCAACCCCTTTTTTACCAGGGAACGGGAGAATTCCCACTACCGCTGGCAGGCCAGCCGGGCCGTGAGCGCGGTGGGAACGGGCTTCCAAAAAGCCAGCCAGCCCGGGTCAGCATAGAATGAAGGGACGGCCCTAATGTTGTGTTGGCAAAGAAAGCGGTTGTGGGCGGGACGTGGGGACTCGGGTCGGGGCGCAGCGTAACTAAGAGAGCCATTCCATTTAGGGCAAGCATGATCTTTGGGCCGGGCACGAGCGATCTGGTGTCCGAGCCGATTGGTCAGACGACGACTACTGCACTTCTTCTATTAGTTCTTAGCCTAGCCGCCTATCCGCTGGATGGAATAGAAAGAACGCGAAGCGCTATAGGGTCGGTTTTTGGGGGGTGGGGGAGGAAGCGAGAAAACTTCGCTCACGTCTTCGCCTCTTTAGAGAAGCTCACCTCCATCGCCAGATGTTGACTTCGCTTCGCTATTCTACTCTTCGTCAGATGTTGACTTCGCCTATCGGCTCAGCGCCTTTGGAGACTTCAGTCCCCAAGGGTTGTTCGCCTATCGGCTCACCGACTTCAGTCCCCTTATCCTCTTTATAGAAGCTCACATCCTTCTCGCTACGCGCCTCTTTCCTCACCTACTACGTACGTCCTCTTCGTCGCTATCAACTCAGCTTCTTCGCCTATCAACTCGCCCTTTCGCCTCTCTTTCCTCACCGCCCATTCGGGCGGCCTTGGGGCCTATCTTGTTAAGAATTTATGTCGCTGCTCTTTCTTCTTTGCTATGATTCTCGCCTCTCTTTCTATAAGCTCACCTCTTATCGACCATTCTTCTTTGCTATGATTCTCGCCTCTCTTTCCTCATCGACTTACGTCACCTCCGCTTGCTTCTTCACAAGCTGATCCCCGTTTCCTGTCCGTCCCGACCGGCAGCAGCTGGGTCTCCCCATCTCTCTCCTCAACTTTTCCCGGTCTTCGGCCCGAGCTGTATGAGGCAGAAACTCGTCCCACGTACGGTTCGGAGGCCGAGCCTCACCCCAGCAAGAATGGTGCGGCTTAGGTCAACTAATACAAATAAGATACAGTTCACTCAACGATTGCCTTTGGGTCCCGAACTCCATATGGGGAAGGAGCGTTGTTGTTTGCGAGGTCTCGATCATTTACATGGACCCACTTTTCATGGAATTTGTGGGAATTTTCTGCTTTCTAAACCGTCCCAACGAGCGATCGGTTCATGTTTGAGCATGATGAATCACTTCGTGCCGACCTGTTGCCAAGAAAATTGCCTGCCTCATATGAGAATGGAAAACTGGAGCATTTTCTGCATCGGTGGATGAAGAATAACGAACATAAGAATTTATGGTTTACCATGTTCCCAGAAAAAAGATACTTTTTTTCCATTCGAGAAACGACGAGCACGACTGAAGTGGCTATACATACAAATCTATTTACGGATCTATATGCTCCGATTGGAACTGGAAGTTCCAGAACTGGCGGCTGGTATACAACCATAATGAAACTGCCTTTTCTTTTTAGTATTCGGATAGGATTTCTGTTGGGCTTCATCGGGAGGCTCGCGTAGTTTGTTACGTCAGCTCCAAAAGGATAAGTTGCATTGGAATCGAGAAAGTTCCGTGGAGTTCAGAATTGCATAAAAGGAGTCAAAATAGTGGCTGCGGCGCGTCGAGGTGCGTAGCAAAGAAAAGTGTGTCTTGTCTTCGACCGTGAGCCTTAGCTCATATACGAACCAATCCGACGGCCCCAGAAGAGGACCTATAAGCCCGGGCGGGTGCAAGGACGTAGCCCTCTTTCTTACTTGAAAAGACCGCTTTGATGAACCCCTTTGGTCCGGCTTTGCATCTCGCGATAAGGGGGATAGTCAAAGGAGGAAAGAGCAAGAAGATTTTCTTCTTTCGTGGGGCCTTTCATGCACTAATTCATGCGCTAAATTCATAGATTCTTTCCCGCTCCACCCGTCACACTATCCCTCCTTCAGCCTCATTATCTTCACCCCATCGCCTATCGGCCACGCTAGTTCGCCTATCGGCTCACCGCTCCGTGGGTCGTCCTCTTCGTCACCACGCTAGTTCGCCTATCTCCTTCGGAGCCGGGATTAAGAAAATCTTCTCCTGTTCGTTTCGACCGACTACGGGGTAGGCGCAAGGGTCTTGGACTGTTCGTTTCGACCGACTACGGGGTAGGCGCAAGGGTCTTGGACTGTTCGCCTAATCGGCTCACCGACTTCCCTATCGGCTCACCGACTTCGGGGTAGGCGCAAGGGTCGCCTCTTGGCTTCGCATAAGCTCAGCTCTACGAGGTAGAGGTCAAGGGTCGGTTCGGGATGCGATCCATTATGGCATCTGTCAAGTACTCTTGATGCTCTGCATTTGCATCCAAGTCAGAACCTCTTACTCTGCTAGGTCCGGTTGAGCTCCGCCAGACGTTGCCCCTGCCCTTCCCTTAAGAAGAAGAAGCTAGGTCTAGCTTCGTCATGAGGCCTGAATGGCCCTTATGACCTTAAGGCTGACGAGGTACGTCTTTCCTGGACGCCCGCCCATAGTTTGCCATCCCGCAAACTCTTTTTCCAATTGCCGTCAGGTTAAAAAGAGAGGAAATTGCACTAGGTCTATCATTTGGATGGGCCCTGCTGTAGAGAGACCTTAGTTTGAGAAAGAACGAGATGTTTCAAATAGAAAACCCTTTTTCTTTAGCTATTTAGGGTGATAAGCGAAATGACGGTAACTGGCTTTCGAATCGCGTAAGCAGGGTACCGAAAAGAAGACGAAGGATACAGGTGCTCGGCAGCAAGCAATAGCTGCTGCAGTCACAGTAGCAAGGCAAGGTCCAACAAGAAAATCCGATATTCATAAGGAAGTCCCCTATCAGGCTAGTCCCGTTCCACTCTTCTCTCAATGTCAGTGCTTGGGGATCGGGTACAGCGAGATCACTTTTCAGCTTGTTAGTCTGCTATGCATGAAAGCAAGGAGGCCTCGGGAATCCGGTATGTGAGAAATTTTTCTACAAGGTCTCACATGTTTTGATGCCCTACCCATAGAGGAAAGAGTTGGTAGCATAAAGTAATTCAGCAATGAAACTTCCATGGCGTCTCTTTCCCTTTTACGAATCTCTTTATTGAAGAGTGTGATCGTTATTGCATAGATAAGGTGCCTCTCTCTACACGGTACTTCCACAAAGAGATCATAAAATGAGCTTCGCGCCTTTGTATGGCCCTGGAATTTTTTTGAGCTTTCAGGAAGAGGAAGCCCTGTGGAAGCTTTCTAGCCTAGACGATTCACCAAGAACTTTCTTTTCTATAGCGTGGAGGAAGGCCGATTAACGGCCCAGATCCCGCCGAATCAGAAGAATGGATTGAACAAAGGGCGAGCGAAGAAATGAACTTCAATTACGCCGCCATTTAGTAGTGATTCGGGGGAAGAGGAGTTTGGTAGCTTGCTCCAGTCCAGTTTCATAGGTTCAGAGCAACTCTAAGACCATTTGAGGACTCTGCCGCTTAGGTGACTACGAGGTAGAACATGGGTTCACCCGCTCAAAACTACAACTAGACTACCTACCAGTAGAGGAACTGAACGGGCAAGAAGACCTACTAAGAGACTAATAGGAGGAAAAGGTGCTATCTTCCGGATCGAGCAATAAGTGAAGGAGCTTGACCAGGGAAGTAGCTGAAAGAGAAGCGGAAAGGGACATCTTGACCGAAACGTGTCCTAGGGAGCAATGAAAGAATATTAGCTCAAACCCGCACTAGAACGACAAGGAGAAGTTGGAGCCGGTAGATAAGATAGAGAAAGAGAAGATTTTGCTTTTCCTTGAGGTTTGTGACTCCTTCGCCTTTTTATATAAGCTCACCTGACTTTCCTTTTGGGAGAGAAAGTCTAAGCGCTAACTCACTAGAAGGACAATCGACCCTAGGGAGAGACCCGATTCACTAGCCTAGCCTGGGAACATCACTTCCTCCTCTAGTGGCATGTAGTGAAATTTCATGAAAGCGGCAGCGAATTGAAAATGGGTTCCGTCGCACCTGATTCCCGAGATCACATCAATGAAGGCGAGCGGTAGCGAAGTGTAGTTTTCACCAGATAGAAGAATGTCTTCTTATCTTTCTCTCTTAGAAAGAGAAACGAACTGCCCTACGTTCAAGAAAGACTGTCTGGCTGTAGCCATGTCGAATGGAGAATGAGGGGTAAGGGCAGAAAGTGAAGCAGCTTTCCCAACCGGTTCAGAACCGGAATGGGAGGAACCGCCATCTCTTTTCATTTCGTAGGGTGACGTGACGATCGAGACCACTCCTCTCGCTTCGCTCCTTCGTCTCTTCGCCTCTCTTTCTTCACCGCTCTTCGTCGCTATCGCGACCACTGATTTTCATAGTATAAGCTTCGCCTTTATATACCCTAAACCATTCGGGCGGCCTCCTTTCTCCTTTCCTCACGGACTAAAGTCCCGTTCGCCTCTCTTTCTATAAGCTCCCTTACTCCTCTAGGCTTACGGGCGGCCCTCTCCTTACTCGACTAATAAGGCGAGCTATCGCCTCTCGCTTCGCTGGAGCTACTTTGTCCCTCTCTCTTGTGAGAGCAGGCTTTCAAGGATCATCTACGTTGTCTGTTCTCTACCCGCCCGGAGGAAGGGTTTTCCTTACCTCAATAGGAGTAGAGCATAGCATAGAAAACGACCCCGTTTTCTATTCAAAAAAAGTACTCTAAAGTACACTACAGCTCTTTAGAGTAAAAACGATGAAACAAGAGGTGCGTAGCACAACGAGTGGCTGCTGAGGCAGTTGACTTGGATTGATATAGGAAGCGAACCCCCTATAAACTGAATATCAACAGGATCCTCGGCTTATGCCTAATCATGTCATGGACTTCTCCAGGGTTTCTGCCTTTTCCTTACCGCCAGAGTGATCGGGGTGAGCAACTGGTCTTGTGTAGTTTATCAGTGCTGGTAGGTTTTTCAGTGACCCACGGGGCGGTATTGCGCCTCAGTTGATCAAGAATGGGAATCTTGAATAGTGACCTTCAGAATTTCTAGTTCCCATTCTTCTTCTTGCCTTTCCATCAAAGCATGTTAAGGCGAGGTTCCCCTAGCTATAAGATAAGAGAAGTCAGAGTTTTGATTAGCCCAACTCTCAAACTGATGATCAGCAGGAAACCCACCAATGAAAGGATCGCGGTTGTCATTCTCGTTTAGTTCACTCGAATGGATGAAAAAAGGGCGAGCGATAGCGAAGTTTTCGGAATGTCCGCTCCTGGTGCTTGACAGTAGTCTTTTTTAGGGCAGCATTCTCTTCGTTAGAGTCGCTAGCTCTTCTCTTCCAAATATTCATATGGGTCCCACGGGGCGGTCAATTTTCCTATCTGAATCCTGACGATGGCAATCGTCAGTACTAGCTAGGCAAAGCGGTGCGCCTTCTAAGTAAGGGCGAGGGAGCCGCTTTCTTCTAGGGTCGACTGGCTAGCACTGTTATTCCCTTAAGGAATGAAGATAGATCGCAATCAATTAAGCTCGGCCCCCGTTGCTCGTAACTAGGAGGTGGCACCTTGACAGAGCAAGAAAGCGGGAGGAAAGGTGTGTCTTCAGGGTGAACCAAAGGCACGTAGTGGTGAACTCCTGTCTTGACCCACACCCTGGAAGGATTGAGTCTTCTGGACGGAACATTGGGCAAAACCATTCCATTGGTAACGTCTACAATTACTTCCTTTTAGACTGATATAAGAGAAAAGCATGCATAATCACTTATGCGCATTTCATTTCCTTCCTTATTATGCTTGTCAAAGACCTGGAGGGGTGACGACTAAACTTATGACTTGAAGTCTGCACAGTAATTTGCCTAACAACACAAGATCCCCTGTTCTTTCTGCTCCTTTCACAGCACAGCCCTTGGGTCCATTCTCACTTTCCTTTTCGAACATATCTGCGAAAACTCTTTCTTTTTCATCTCTTTTTGTCTACAGCTAAGTTCTTCTCGTTCTTTCAAAATCTCACTCATGCTACGCCCACAGCTTATCCTGAACATTACTTCACCCCTGCTCCACCTCAACCCAACTGTTCATCTTTCTTGGGCTAGTAGATAGAAGACCTTTGCCTTCAGTCTTGAAAGCTGGAATCCGTCACCCTTCTTACTACGGCTTCGGATCCTACCGCCCCGTGGGAATCTTTTCTCTTTGATTTCATCATCGTTATCGTAGATAATGAGAAAGAAACGAATGCGAACGAACAGGATGAGCATCTGATTCTGAGCGAGTATCTTATGTTGATGACATCTTTCTCGTTATCGTATAGAATGAGAAAGAAAATCTTATGATCTCATATCTCGTATATAGAATGCGATGCGAATGCGAACAGGATGCGATATCTTCTATATTCAAGTATCTCAGAATAGGATCAGAAGAAGATGCTCTTGATTTGCTTTGACCGCGTTGTAAGCTCATCAGTCTTCCAATTCCCTCCGCTCCCACTCTTGTTGGCTCAAGCTTCTCTCTTTCTTTCTTCTTTCTTGAAGCGGAACATGCCGCGCCTCTCAGCCTATTTGCCAGGTAGATATAGTGGGGGCGACTTCCCGTCTTCTGTTCTCTTTGTCGCCGACCTGGCGATTTACTTCGGGCCCTTCCGATAAGAAGTGGAAATTGCCTAGAAAAAAGGGGGGGGTTCTAGAAAATGGCTGGGCATCGGCTTTCTTCTCATGAGCCTTGATTGTAGTGAACGGCTTAGACAGATGTGGTGGTTTCTAACAAGAAGACTCTCTTTCTCATGCTCATAGAAGTTCCATTCCGAAGATGGAGGACGGCGCCTAAGAGGATCAAGCAATTCAGAGAATAGCCCACCTTGGCTTCGGTCTTTCCGGCAAGCCTCTGTATGTAGGAGGTTCTCTGCTGAGATCAATAGAAATCGAAGTCGTGGTTGCTTCCTTTTCTCAAAGGTAGGGGCCAGAGGGGATTTCTCCTTCCAGCAGCGCAGGAAGTCTGCTCCTGCCGAAAGAACTCAAAATGAAAATCTCGCGTCTGCTTTGATATCTGAATAGAACAAGTAGGAAGAGTTTTGGCAAAGAAGATGAGATCATTAGCGAAGCATAGACAGACTTGGCACGATATGGTCAACCTTTTCTGCCCGCAGCAGCTCTATTCAACGCAAACTCTCAAACAATAGAAAAGAGAGTTGGTAAGGCCTTGTCTTATTCTCCCCCTCTTTTGAAGGAAAAGTCCAATCAGTGAGCCATTGAGTGAGATAGAAAATGAGTGGTTCACTAGAAGCCATTTACTGAGGTATCCGGCGGGATATGGGATGCTTCGGCAGTGTTTGGAAGAATTCCTGGTCAAGTAGAATGCTCTCTATGATCTTTCTTCCCTCAACCACATGCTACTAATGACTGAGGGAAAGCGAAGGCATTAGCCTATCAGCTATCAGCTAGCAGCTTGAAGATCTCTTTCTGTATATATAGAAAGAGATGGGACGCTGTCAGTTGAGAACAAGTGAGTTTAGAGTTCTCGTAAGAGAAGGATAGCTTTGGCTCCGCACCAGCTGGATTGAAAGAATTTAGCAGTCCCCTACTACCGATTTCTTCACATCCCGTCGCTCATCTGATCAGTAGCTCTGATCTCGTCCTCAACCATTGCTATCTGCCAAGAATCATTCCTGGTCGACTATCTTCGCTTCCTCGACCCTCATTCCCGCGTGAGGCTGCCAGCGCATTCTCCACACAAATAGATACAAGTGGCTGCTTGCTATACCATAAAAAGGCCGACCGACCCAACGCTTAGGCAAGAGCGCCGCCTGGGCTCAAGAGCATTTCATCTATGCAGTCGAGTGGATTTGCTTCGCTCTTCTCTATAGAGAAGGCAAGACTCGGATGGCCCCCGGTATTCAAATTCGGTTTTCAAGACCGACTCTTTCAACCACTCAGCCTAGCCTAAACCTCTTCACCCTTACTCCTCTTTCTTACAGCGGCTTCATCTTCTATGTAATTTGCTACGCTTGAAACTCTGGCGATAGTACGCTTCTTTCTATATGATAAGACTTGGGCGCTCCCTGCAGGTATAATAAGAGAGTGAGACCTCCAGACTCCAGCGGGTGAGTGAAAGGCGTGGCAAGAGAGCGGACTCGCGAACGATCATGAAGTACGGATCCTGCTGTGGCGGCTAACGAGTAAACTTCGCTATCGCTCGCCTCGTTCTTTTAGACTCTACAAGTCCCTACGCCTTCTTCCGCTATAGAGAGACTCAACTCTTTTTCAGAGTCCATCCCTACTACTAAGAAGCTGTTCCCGAGCCAGCCTACTCCTAGTGGAAATGGATTCATGAAGAAGGGCGCCCGGCTTCATCTTGCTATGCCCCCTACTTTTCTGATTCTGTGAGTCAACATACGCCTACTCTTCCCTACCGTTATCTTTCATATAATGAAAGTTCCGCACGTAACAAGCTTGAAAACTCCTCAACCTTTTTGGCTACTCTGACTATCAGTCTTGTCCAGCTTTCGATCTCGACTTACCGGCCGGAAGAGAGAGAGAGATCAACGACGGAGCTACTAGCTACTGAAAAGAAAGTACAACCTTTCTTTGGGCAATACATTCGAATAGCGAAGGCAGGAGATTGGATGTTTCCTCTAGTAAGTCCGATATGTTCTCTAAGCTTGGAGAATAGGAAGGCCTTTGCAGTAGAATGAAGGGCGAGCTCTGCCTTGTTGTGATAGGAGGGGGCGATCCAGAAAGTGAAAAAAGAGTCTGGGCTGTCTGGTCTGGGTGACTTGTTTTCTCACTCAAAAGATCAGCCGACACGGTCGAGGTAGGCCGTAGATGAAGAAAGAAGGACTCGTATTTGGCCCAACCTTCTACAAGGGCCACTGCTATCTCTTCTGGCTAACTCTTTTCATTCTTCGAATGAGATTCTATCTTGCCGGGTCTGGTTCTTTAAGCGAGGCTATTTACAGGGGCGTCTACTTTTAGTTCATTCCCCGCCCGCCCCGACGCTGAGTTGGAACTCTTCCTCCTTCGAAAATGGCTAAGTAGGGAATTCAGGCTCCTGCAGGCCATTTCCTTTGAAGAAATGCGGTTCTCCCCGAAAGAGTGAGCGCGGCTGAGGGCCACCCTTGAAATCTCACCGAAATCGGGGAAGTGGGAGTCTAGTTTGAAGACCTCCCCCTTCTTCTCAGAATTGCATTATACACTCGCCCTACTTCTAAGGATAGATAGAACGGGAGAGGTTTCTTGCCGAGTCTACTTCTTTTTGCTGTTCTGTGTTCGGAAAGACCTGGCTTATCAATTGTCAGATCCATTTGCATAGGCTCTGCTTTCTTCCTCTGCAAAGACAGAGCTCGAAAAAAACTCTTCTACCTTTCAGCAACGGGGGAAGAAGAACCCGGCTGGTTTCTCTCCGCTCCCGCTCCTATTCCGCTACTTCTTGCTACTTACTCAAGAAACTCCTTTCTTCGGCCAAGAGTGAAAACGGGCGGAAGCGAGATTTCGGCTTCATCTGAGATAGTAGCTAGAACGGGACGGCGGTCTAACCTCTTCTACACGAAGGAGTCGGCGAGATGGACGGGAAAAAGACGTCATAAAGGAGTCTCTATGGAGGGGGGGAAGGTAGAAGAACTTTCGTTCACTCTAACTTCTATTTACTTACTCTATGGGATATGGGCTCTTCGACTGAACTCGTTCTCCTTTTGTGCTTCTCAAGAGAAAGAGCTGTGCCCTATGTCTTTCTTTCTAGTACGGAGGTGCGAAGGTCCTCTTGTTCCGCTCTACTCTGGCTTCGCCTTGTGGTAAGTTTGCTCCCTGCCGGTCTCAGGAGTTATCCAAGAAATCCCCTCATCCTTCCTATTTGAATAGACGCAGAGGCCCCGGGTTATCGCTTCTGTTATAAGGAAATTGAATATGGGGAGTGTTCAGGGCGATTCGGATACGATCATCCGGCTTGCCCATTCTTCTAAAGGAGTTGGACGGATCCTTAGCAATTCATGGGAGGTGCCTTTATATAACCTAAATCCGTGGGATTCTGAGAGAGATTCTTTATCACCAAGCAGAGTAGGGTAGCCGCGGTCTTTGGCCCTGACTTGGACGTTCGACTATACTCATTGAACCTCCAGCCGGAAAGATACAGAACACAACGTGCTCAACCAACTCGTCTCAATCCATGTCAACCCAAAGGCCCGAAACAGCCATCATTACTATCCTCCCACCCCTTTATCAAGGGAGTCGTGGACATATAGAAGGACGATAGCATGGAAAGTGGACAAGAAAAAGGGGGAATTGAGATAGGAAGACTAGGTTGGGACGTCCTGACCGAAGGAAGGGCCCAGGAAATCAGAGGGTAAAATAGTAGAGAAAGACCCAGCAAGAGAGGGGAGACGGAGGTCTCCTATAGAAAATGATTTTCTCAAATGGATTGATAGAGTGCTAGGTCCAAAAGAGAAAGCGACTAAGTTACAAGTAGGTGAACCGCCCCGTGGGACCAAAGAAAATGACAAGCCTTCTCGAGCCTTCCCACTCTTTAGATTCCCCTATCGGCTCAGCGACTATATTCCCTTCGACTGCTTTCTATAAGCTCAGAGGTAGAGGTCAAGGGTCGTTTCCTTGCTATGACTACGAGGTAGAGGTCAAGGGTCGGTTCGTACCGTTCGCCTATCGGTTCAACCAAAATCGCCTTACGGTTCTGCGGGATTCGTCCTATTCGTACTCATCGTTGCTACGCTATAAAAGACCTTACTTCGGTAGCTGATGAGATAGCCTTTTCTCACCGTTGCCTGACTCCGGGTATGCCCATGTCTACCATCATGATGAGCTCATCATGGTTGTGGATGGTGACGGCACTCTATTCAGGAGTTGCAGGGTATTTGCATATGGTGTGTATGCTACGCGTCAAGGGTGATTTAGCGGAGTGGAGTGGATGGCACTCTATTTAGGAGTGTTCGTGGATTCCTTGGTAGAACGTTCCGGTGTCTTGCACTTTCATGAACGTGATTTGGCCCGAAGTTGACTAATGTTTGCTAATGTCCCTAAAGAGAACGACTCCGAGTTGATGAAAATCTGACGAGATTCTTCAGACTACGGCATTGAAGTCTAATAAGTTCTCATCAAACGAGGAAGCGTAAACAAGGTATACTTCAAATAGAAGTGAAAGAATCTGTGATTCTTATTTCCTCGGGAAAATTCAATTAGCTGAGAAGGCAGTTGACCCTTTTCAGTTCTTAGCAAAGATTCTTTGTAACCATATAGTTTCTGATTCTAATATGATACCCGTGACTCAAGATGCATCTGCCAGCGCATATCAGATAATGAGTTCTTTGTTGCTTCACCATGAAATGGCTAGGGTTCTTCCTTCTCTGAATTCTCGTAAGAAAATCGCAGATGTGTACATGAGCTTGCTCGGTGAGTTGAAGTCCTACTTCTCACGAAATTTGGATAAGGATCAGTATTCTCAACTCGAATCTCTTTGAACTAGAAAGCTCGTCAAATCTCTCTTCATGCCATTGTTCTATGGAAAAACAGTGAGAAGCATGTCTGAGGCGAGCGATAGCGAAGTCATTCAATTGAAGGTTTGATTCTCACTAAAAAAGAGAGAGATCGGGAAACTTTGCTATTCATTTTGGAAGGAGAAAGAACCGGATATAGCGAATATGATTTTCTGAATTTCATTGGTTGGTTTTGTTCTGCCTTGGACAGACCCGTGCTGTAATAACATCTCTACCTTTCTTCAAGTTCAGGATTCTATGCGTAGCACTAGTGTTTCTATCTCCCTTTATGATAGGATGAGCAAGAAGAGACATCGGGTGACTCCCCGAGTTCCTAGTCCGAATAGGGATAAGCCCACGGGGCGGGTAGATAAAGTCTACCTGGTATTGCTACCTGCGCCAACTTTCTTCATAAGAAGGATGCCTTTCTAGCATTTCAAGTAGTTGGTAAACTGAATGAAAGAACCTGTTTACACGGTGCATGAGAATTTGAGAAAAATGACTCTTTACGCGATTTTCCGAATATTGACCAGTGTCAATTGTGTATGTTGATACTTCGCTATCGCTTGCCTTCGATTCATCAATGCGTTTCTTCATGAGAATTTCATCAGGCCTTCCTTCCCTTATTAGATGGATTTATCTGATGACTCACCATCATGAATGGAAGATTCTGGCTTTCTAGGAGATTGGTTGTCGAAGGACCCTAGCCCACTTTACTATCAGTGGGTTCATGATCCAATTCCAGGTGTGCATCTTCGCACGATTTTCCGCTCTCTTATTCCTACGAAGAAAAGTTCGAGAAAATGGGAGGAGAAGATAGATGAAAAGCCCAGTTGTTACGAGTCTTATGTGCACACTGTGTGTGGTGATGCATCTCAAAAGAGTCCATCTGATGGAGGTCAAGGACATGCTACTAAGTGTCATTTTTTGAAGGAAGAGCTGGAGAGCTGGAGCTCTCTCGGGTTTCACCATAGCGTTCATTATTCAAAAGAAGAAGATGAACAAGAAGAAAATGAAAAAAAAAATGGGCCTGGTCAGTCAGAAATTCTCATAGTGCTAAGAAAAATCTCTTTTCTATATTTATTGGAACCGATTAGAACATCTCATTTCATTTCATTTGAGAAATGCCATGATCCATATCCGGAAGAATTGCGGAAGTTGGATTTAGACATCCGTACCTACTGGGTTCTGACTGCGAGGTTCTTTCATTTGCTGTCATGCGACTGTGAATCAAATCTGTCTTTTTGACAGTGTATGAGAATTCGAAGTTGACGATTGGTTATGTCATCAAACTACCTACTGGGGATATTACCACTACAATAGGTAGGGCTATACCCTTAGTGGATTAGAATGGGAATTCTGTGCCTAGGACGGATGTATACGCTATGATTCTTCAACTAGTGAATAGTAAATCGGAGCTATACAAAGAGAATGTTCTCTCTGGTGTCTTGATTCAAGTTTCTCATTGAGAAAGAAAGGAGACCGGTAGGTCTTCTTAGCAACAAGGAAGTTGCTAGCATCTTCTTTCAATTACTGGAATGCGGCATAGTTTGTGTTGAACCACGAGAAGTGAAAGCTATTGGTACTAAGAAGCGTCGTTCAACCAATTATGTCAGATCCGGAGAGTAAGAAATTACAGTCTTTCGTTGTTGCGGATACAGAGACTCTTCTAAGAAAGAATATATTCCTGACGCTGCCGGTTTCTTAGTGCTTAAGCCTGGTGAAGATGTTGGTTCTCGTCCTGTATATGATAAGAACCCTCTTTGGGTTGACACAAAACCTAAGGGGGCAAGAAAGCACTATTTTGCAGATTCAAGAGAAGAAAGAAGAAATTGAAAGATAGAGACTTTACATTGACATAAGCATAAGATCTTAGTTGGATTAGAAGGAATGAATAGACCAAAGAAGGGATTCATTCACTCCCTTCACCTTCACTAAGGAGATAGCGCTGCCCGGACTTCAGGCAAAGGACCAAGCAACTCCGTGAGGTTCGTACTCAATCTAAGAAGTAGTGAGGCGAGACCCAGGTATATTCATTTCTCCCTTTTTGAGTAGCTTTTCCTTCCGTTGTTGAAGGAGTTGAACCTGCTAGGTTCAGTGCTCTATGCGTGCACCAAAAGCGACTCTAAAGGAAAGTGGTGACGAGAGGACAGGCCAATTCTTCTCAACAAAATGGAGCTACAATTGCCTTTTCGGCAGGACATTGTCACTTATCAACGAGATCTCATGTCACTGCTGACTCTTTTGAATTGGCTGACTTCCCATTCTGAAGAACAAGTTCAAGAGGTTGCCACCGAACGAATGCGTCTATCTTCTGTCTGAGCAGAAGAGGTCGAACCACTTGCATCAATGTATCTTTTTGCTTTTCGTTTTGATCAGTTTTCTAAAGGCAAGGCTCTCACTTCGCTTCGCTCGCCTTCTAAAAGCCTAGTCTCGGTGCTTACTGTTGTACTTCACGATGAATACCCCATCCCATTCCTTTCCTTTTGTTTTTTTTCTTATACCCTGACCAATGAATGGCTTAAGCCGCTGTGACCATTTCTGCAACCTAAACCTAACTAAGACTGAGTAGTTTTTCTTAATCTGGTTCGCTACGCGCCTCATGCTCAACTTTTCATATGCAGGGCACGCACATAGCTTGAGGTACGCTTTCTTTAGTTTGAGATCATGAAAGATATGCTCGACCTCGTTTATGTCCATGGTACCATCGCACGTACCTTCAACTAGAAACCAGACGATATAGTCAGTATCCTCTTTTCTTTTAGGTCGTTTAGCAGTTCTCGCTTTCTCCCCGAGAAAGCCTTCCTTAGATTCAAAAAAAAAAGGTTTGAAGGCTGATCTCTGGGATCAGTGAGAGTTCCAGCAAACTCTGAATTCTCTCACCCACGTGCTAACCCCCGTGTGCAGGATGGAATGCCTATGGATTGAGAACCGGTATTGATGGTGCTGCTGGGTGCGATCACATAATGTGTATCTCGCTCCGTGGAAAAGGCGAGCGAAGCTGTCATTAGCCTTTTTTTTGCATGCGCTAGCTCTTTATCTAGTCAAAGTAGGATATCTGAAAGGAGTCGAGTATCGGTAGGCACAGATCATTGGTCTTGGATGTATCATTAGGTTGTGCCGAGTCAAATCTGCTCCGCATCTTTTTTTCCGTTGCAGAAAAGAGATCCCTTCCTTACCCCCTTTTTGAAAAAAGAGGAAGATGAAGTCCGGGAGGCTGCAGGTACTATGGATCCTCTGACTCCCAATCGGGTTGCCTTCCCGGGTCTCGCCGGTGTTGCCTGTCAGTCGTGATGTGCCTCGAGATGGCCGTCTCCTGTCCCCTGCTGGTGGGGAATGCGCTCCCGGGTCGTCGCTGCGCGTCTGGCCCGTCCTCTAGGCACCTTTGGAAGGCAGGGAGTGTGACAACGTGCTTCCCCGGTCCTTCTCATCAGTTGCAAGGTTTGGTGGCCCGAAATTGACTTGGCTTCGCCAAAAGGCCTCATCTCCAAAGCCCGGCTCGCGAGGCGTCCCTCTGGAGACTTTATCTACCCGCCCCGTGGGCTACCTCGCCTCTCTCTTGAGACATGCTATGTTTCCCTTCTCCATTCCGGGTGAGTCCCATGCTTTTTTGGATCGCGGTCTCACGCACTAATCTATACAGGTGCCCATATTAGGCCGGCCGCCCTACCTAAACCAATCATCATATCGGTCCCTAGGCCCCATTGCTGGAAAGGCTCGGCTTCAAAACCGTACGTGGAGCTTCCGCCTCATACGGCTCCTCTAGGGATGGGGGTAGGCCCAGCCCAGGCTTGTGCGGTTCAGGTTGTTGTACACGACCCCCAAGAATAGAAAAAAGAAGTCATTCACGAACCAATGTAATCAGACCTGCGGAGATCCTCAGCCATCTTATGAAGAAGATAAGAAAGATGGATAGCTCGTCGATCAAACGAGTGTGAAGGTTTCCATCGGGGCCGCGACGCGAACGCTTCGCGCCTCACATTTCTCCCTTTTGGACTCCATAAAAGAGACAAGAGCCTCGCCCGCGGATCGTAGGATTCACCGACGTGCCCTCCGTCTCCGTTTCGGAAAAAGGCTCCACCCGAAGCTTCAGTCAACGAGGACGAGGGGCCGGAAGGGCCGGAATAGGGAATGACTTCCTGACCTGATACGTGCAAAAGAAGAAAGAAGAAAGAGCAGCATTCAAAAAAGAAAAGACAAAAGCAAGAAACTCAATGAAATGGACGCGTAGAAAAGAGAAAAAGATATGAAAAAGCATACCATCAATTCACTCTTTTTTCAAACGAAAACAAGAAAGACGAAAGAGCAAAAACTAAATTCTTGCAAAAAGCAAGAGATCCTTCGGCCTTTTTAGATCAGTCTTCCCTCAAAAATGTGCTAGAAAGACTGCGGTGAGATAGAAACTACCGCGCGCGAAGGCGCGGAGCGTTGAGCAAGAAGAAAGAATTGAGATAATGAGAATGGGAAATATCTGGCTACGCATTTTTGTTCCTGCTTCCAATTTCGCCACCCAGGGGCCATAAATTGAAACATCCTTTCCAGCTTTAGGGCACGACAGGACCCAGACGGGTAGACTTTATCTACCCTAAGCGACACCCCCTTGCTACTATATGCGCAACTTCCTTCAGCCCTAGTGACACAGACTCAATCCCCATTTGAAAAGCCTGGGATCCTGTCCCTTGGATTGGACGACTTTAGTAAGGGGGAATGCGATGATTGGGCCCTGCAGTGGTAGAACCTCGTTCACCGGGCGTACTACTTGACTTTCTTCTCTTATGATGTCTTTATCTCTTCGCTATCGCTCGCCTTTCTCTTTATATACGATAGCACAAATGATAGAACGAGATAATGCGATCCTTATTAGGAAATGAATCTGCAGAGGGCATTCGATACATCCACCGCCACTTCTTCTTAGACCATTCGTGTTCCATACCAATCCCAATCGGGAAGTTCACTTGGTCTATGGTAGGGTATAAAGATGGAATTCACTGAGGCTTCGGAGGACAGAAAGGAAGCTTGGCGTGACCCTCTTCACTAAAGCTCGCCTCTCTTTTTTTTGAGCCTCAGCCGTATACATGCAACCTCTACCGTCTTCTTCGCCTAGCCTTTCTTTTGCTGCCTTTCCTTTTTCCGCATATTGAGAGACCGGGTGAAAGGATTACCTGGTCTTAGGTCTCTCTAAGTCCTCTCTATCAGGCGGATCCTATCTCCATTTTTCCTGACTCTTCTCTTCGGCTATTTTTTTGTTGCCTTGCCCTTTTTTCTTCTGCTCCTTTCCCCTGCGTTACCCCCTCTTTCTTCACAAGAAAAACTAAAGCCCTAAGAAAATGATCGGAAGCGAAGCTTCTTTTCACTTGCAGTCTTAGCTCCAGCCGGCTTAAGGAAGGACTTGAAGCGTGACCGTGACAAGAGCCAATCCATAAAAAGGAGACTGATTCCTCTGACATTTTCAGTCATTCACCTTCTGGATTTGATTTCATCTGTCTCGATTTCCAGCATCTCGTACAAAGGTACCTACTAAGGGCAGTCTAACTAGATGTTCTCGCCATCTGTACTGACAAAGTGAACCAAAGCTTCTATGACATCAGCTGCGCTTTTATGGCTCGATCCTATAAAGCTCTTTCTTCACTTTTGTAAGACATCGCGGCCCAATGATCTATCATAGCACATGAAAAGCTATCGGTCCAGTAAGTTACCGCTCCGTGGGTGAGAGAAGACTCTTTTTTTCGAGACTAAGCATCGACAGCAGATGGCCCGAGAGATAGCCTTTCTTTCATTTAGTCTTTTTCTCTTTTCATTCCTTCCTATTGAAAACTAAATATTCCCGCCTGGATCATGAAGGTAAGGTGAGGAAGTTCGCTATGCCAACCGCTTACCGCCCCGTGGGACTATGACTTTGACTCTGCAAGGCCACGGAAAGGAAAAAAGAATGAAACTGGCTAGAACTCAAAGAGTAGAATAGGAAAGGTTTGGCTTCTTTCTTTCAAAGATGGAAGCTCTGTTTCATTTTACCTTACTCCTCGTCTCGTCTGAAAATGGAAAGGCAATATCTTTTTTTTTTCGTCTCCTCATAGATTCACTTGCAATGAATATGGGGACGCGAAGGAAGAGAGGGTCTGGTAGAAGTACTATAAAGGTATGCCCTCCTATTGGAAAGGTGCGTAGCAATGAAAGGGTCAAGAAGACTAGTTCTAGTGAAATGTCCTTGAAAAAAGACACTTTCCGAGGTAGAGGTCAAGGGGAGCCTCTTTCTATAAGCTCATCCCCTCTTGGGTTGTTCGCCTATCGGCTTCCTCCCTTACTCCTATATGCATATGCATTTCGTCCTCTTCGTCGCTATCGCGACCACTTGTTCGTTTCGACTATCGTCTCAGATCCTTCTTGGACTGTTCGCCTATCGGCTCACCGACTTCGTCCCCTATCGGCTCACCTCCTTTGGACCCCTTGGGGCCTTAGGCGTTACCTTGTGAGCCTGGTGGTCACCTTCCTTCCTTCTGAGCCTATCGTGTCAACCAAAGCCTGATTCTTTTTTAGAAGAAATATCATATACGATGATCTTCTTTTCTTCATCTGTATGTCTGGTTCACGAGGTTTGATAAAAAAGAGAATTTTCGATTGACCTTAATGAGGCCCCAAAGGGGACGAAGTCGGTGAGCCGATAGGCGAACAGTCCAAGAAGGGTCCGAAGGCTCCAAAGGCCCCAAAGGGGGTGAGCCGATAGGCGAAGAAGGTGAGTTGATAGGCGAACTAGCGTGGCCGATAGGCGAAGAGGTTGAGCCGATAGGCGAAATCAACATCTGACGAATAGATGATGGAATCAAAAAACACGGGGATAAAAAAGAGAATTTCTTTTTCACTGACTTAGGCCGCCCGAATGGGCGGGGGAGCCGATAGGCGAAGAGAAAATGGAAAAAGGCACTTTTGCCATAGGGAAAGGAGAAAAAAGAGCTCTTTTCTATTTCACTGAATGAAGGAAAATGGCAAAATGAACTTTTGCCATAGGGAAGAGAAAAAATCTCATTTCTTTTGGACCCTTCATGAGGGAAAAAGGCAAAACCATAGGAAAGAGAAAAAATCTCATTTTCGTTGGACACTCATTCAGGCCGCCCGAATGGGCGGGGGAGCCGATAGGCGAAGAGAAAAAGGCAAAATGAACTTTTGCCATAGGCGACCCGAGTTTACGAGGGTCGTAAGCTGTAAGGCGAAAGAAAGAAAGAGAAAAAAGAGCTCTTTTCTATTCCCATTCGCCTATCGGCTCACCGACTTCGGGGTAGGCGCAAGGGTCGACTCGTAACCTCGTCTCATCCCCTCTGGGGCCTTCGACTAACGTCTCATCCCCTTTGGGGCCTTCGTCGTTATCACGACTCACCTCCTGAACTTGTCCTAAAGTAGCGCCAAAGGCCGCCCGAAGGGGCGGTGAGCCGTAAGGCGAAAGGGTGATCAAGCTAGACGAAGAGGTTGGAATGTGAGCATATAGAAAAGAGGCGAGGGGACCCAAATGGGTCGATGAGAGCGATAGCGAGAGGCCGAGGAAGGATCGTAAGGAGATGAGCCGCTAGGCGAGGGCTTCCCAAAACATCGTAAGCTCAACCTGTACTGACGAAGAACCAACCCGCAATGAAGAGGGAAGGTAGAGTCAGACTATGAATGACCCAGTATCGAAGACTAGGAAGACTAGTCAGAATATCAGCAAAAGAACGTTCTCCCGTGCGACATGCTGAGCTCCCAAAAGTCTTGTACGTGAAAAACAGGGCGGACCGATTCCGTGAAAGATGGAATCTCTCAAATGATACTCAATCTTTGTGAGATCGTAAATTTGAAAGGTGTCTTGAGAGTAGACCGAATCAGTCTAGCTATCCTTCCTCTAGCGCAGCAACGCAGTCTTGATCAGTACCGAAAGTCAATGCTAGATCTTCTTTGTCTATGTAGAAAGAGATGTTTCCTTGTAATAGAAGATGAACCCACGGGGCGGTAAGGTTGACATTAGTGGCTTCGCCATAGTAAGAGAAAGTCAAGATCTTTCATGTATGGGCTCTACTAATTCCTGAAAGAGATCATGATTTCAATCTCTCATTCTATGAAGACAATTGAATTCTCTTTTCTGTGAAAGAGAGAATTCCCTTTGGTAGTTCTTTCTTTTTGTCCGTCTATAATGACTGATGAATCAAGAATTTGCAATTGGAATTCTTTCCCTTTTTCTTACCGTCATATCTGGATTGAGACTGAGGTCAATGTTTTCTTCCTATATGTAGTAAAAGAACATATCGAATTGAGCTCTTTCATGCCTATTCTAACTAGTTGGTTTTTGACTGGCTGCTTCAACTAGAACCCCAGCTCTCTTTATAGGTTTGAACAAGATACAAATTTCAAAGAATGAAATTCAATAAACAATTTTGACACAATCAAAGCCTCTCTATTTCCTTTGAGTTTCTGGTGACTTCCCGCCTCAATTGTGAATTCCTCTTCATTGAGATTCACGGAGAATTCCTCTGACTCTTTAGGGAGAGATCTGACCTCTCTTTTTCTTCCCTCAAACAAATGGAAATGATTGAAGTTTTTCTCTTTGGAATCGTCTGAGGTCTAATCCCTCTTACTTGAAGAGGATTCTTTGTAACTGCATATTGACAAGACAGGCGCGGTGATCAGTTGGACCTTTGATTGAGTCACATTTCTTTTTGTTTCATTCTACAACGAAGAATCATGAAAAGAGGAAAGTCAAAGAATGAGAAGACTGTCTTTCCAATTCATGAAAATTGTCTCTTTTCAATATCTCAAATGCAAAAGAATGAGAGAGTCTAACTTGTCCGAGAATGGGAAAACGAAATCAGGAGAAAGACCAATTCCTATTACAGGTAGAAACATACAGATCGAAACAAAGAGTTCTCGTGGTCCAGAATCAAAGGAGAGTTTGGAACATTGAAGAGAAAGAGAGAATTTGCTTTTTCACTCATTAAGGCGAAAGACAAAAAAGCAAATTGGATTTGGAACTCATTAAGGCGAATGTCGTGAGCTGTAAGGCGAAAGAAAGAGTTTTCTATTTCACTTCAGGTTTGATGAAAAAAACACGGGTTTCGTTTCATCCGGAAAGAAAGCTCTCAAGGCAAGAGCGAGAGCGAGCGAAGATCAAATGTGAAAGGAGAGAGTCATGCTTCCACTCCGTTCCTGTCGAGGCGTCCTTCTCTATACAAGTTCTCAGACGAGGTGAACAGAACTTCGATAGGCGAGAGGTGTAAGCACCGCGAGGTGTTCAGCGATCTCGTACTCAACTCAATGAGAAATGAAAGAAAAAAGAGCGAGAGTTTACTCAACCTGAATGGAACTCTAAGGCAGGAACCGCACGCACCGAAGTGGAATTCGAAGATTTCCTAGCTAGGGAGCGTCATATGCCTTGAGTTGTTCATCCGGTCTTCACCCTTTCAATTATTCTATTACGATGCATCAAATCGGTGAGCCGCCTTTGCACCTCCTCAGTTCCCGGGAAGGAAAGCGACTTTCTCTAATAGAGAAGGACTCGAGTACAGATGAGTGCAATCACAAGTTGAATCTGAAAACACTAGGATCAGTCTGACTCTTCCACATCGTCCCCCTGATCCGTTAACGGGATCGTGGTCGTAGCCTCTCGCTAGTACCAGAGAAAGACAATGCCCGGGATCAAAAGGTCGTCAGAATCAGCCATACCGTGAGACCCGAGTGCACAAACGGGGAGTATGCGCGTCGGGCTATAAGAACTCTTCGCCTCGCGGCTCCGAATTGCTCCTATTGGAGTTAGATACGATAGGTTTCTTTGGCTTTCAGGCGGTACTCAAAAAAGGCCCTATTGCGGACTTAGCTGCGCGGCTCCTATCGATCTCTCTCCCCTGAAGATAGATGATTCCACTACTGCCCCACGGGGCGGTTCATTCCCTTTCTCGCTTTTTGTTCAATTCTGTTTCCCAATCCTACCGGTTTGGTTTAGATAGCATGTACTTAAGAAGATCAGTTTTCTCAGTGCCCAACACAGAAAAGTACAACATCTCATGTCTGAGCTTTCTTGCAGAAAAATGAAGAGCTAAACAGAGCGGTCTTCAAACCTCTATAGCAGTTCAAAGTCGACTCAAGTAAGAAAGAGCTTTTTCTTTCCCTGAGTCTACTTCATATACCCCCGCCAAGAAACACCCTATAGATGAATCAGCTGCATAAATTGACAATCTCAGTGGTCTGAGGAGTGAGCCTTGACAAGATCAAAAGCCTGCTGCTGCTCCCTTTTGAAGCTTGAGAAGAGGCGACATAAGGCCGCCCGAATGGGCGGTGAGCCGTTAGGCGAAGAGGTGAGCATATAGAGTGAGGCGAAAACGAGCGCTAGTGAAGTCGAAGAGAAAAAGATGACCTGTTCGCTTACATCCCTACACTTGTTTTTTATGGTACCGATGCACCGAGGCGCGACGACCCAAAGATGGATCTCAATCTAGAAACAAGATTGGACGTTCTTCTGGTTCGTCTCCATTTTTGTTCAACTATTCAAAAAGCAAGGCAGCTGATAAGTCATCGAAGGGTTTGTGTGAATAATGAAAGAGTCAAAAAGATTCTTTCCCACGGTCATCTCTTTTCAAGAAAGCCTTTCCTAAGAGAAGAACAGAAAGCAATCGCCTGTTAGCGAAATTCAATTTGTCACGATAGGAAAACTAGCAGTAGCCTTCTCTGTCTCACTCCTTTCTTCGCTATCGCTCGCCTTTCCTTTTCTCAATTTCCTCCAACAAGTTCTTGAAAGTGTTTGAGCTCAGCCTTCCCGCCCAGTCGGCCTATCTGCCTCAATCCTTCTTCAATGAATCCGTGCGAAAAGCTATCGAGATGGGAGCTTCCTCCCCGTCACCTAGAAAGTCAAGATATACCTACTCCTCACCGGAAGAACCGGAAGACTCAGAGGTTACGAAGTAGCTCGAGCGAAGCGAAGAGGCGCGTAGCGAAGAAAAAAATGCCTATATCCTAGGTAGGAGTGGGCTAAGGGAGGAGACGTAGTCGGTGAGCCGATAGGCGGAGGAGACGCTTTTTCATATGAAAACCAGATATAGATAGGCGATAGCGAGCGTTAGCGAAGTGGATTCTTGAGAAGAATTCCCCTATCAATGTGGAATTGAGAAAGAAATGAATGCGAACAGGATGAGCGATTCTTCAGATATCGTTGTTCAAAGATGAGAAAATCTTCTGATCTCATTTATCTACGATAATGAGAATGAAAAGAGAAGTTCTCTACGAGAATTCTCAAAGAGAAGAGCTTCTGATCTCATTTCGAATAGATCGTATAGAAAGAGAAAATCTTCTGATCTCATTGATCGTCTATAGATAGAGAATGATTTTCTTCTTCAACGAATGCGAACAGTATTCGAGCTCTTGCCTTTCTTTGACTGATGATTGAGCGATGTAACATTCCTGGGCAGTAGACCTGTTGGGGAACGGCTGGTCAAGGTCTTCGCTTTTGATTCAAAAAAGAGACAAAGTGGTCATGCTTAACACATGATCATTTTGCGGCATAGAACATAGAGCTGATTTGATTCTCTAACGAAAGGTAGCGCCCAAAGAGCTTAGCCATGTGTAGACCGGATGGTCTCGCGAAGCCGGTAAACGTCTATTTAGTAAGGAGCGAATGAACTCAGTTCTTGACTTTGCTGTGAGCTCTTTTCTGTTCGTTCAGTCCCGGAGGGAAAGCTGAAGTTTTAGTTCACAAAGAAAGAGAAAAAAGAAATGACAAAAGACAGAGATGAAAGAGAGAAAATCGAAAAAAGAAAGATAGATAGATTGGCTAGGAGTGGAGCAAGACCTTCTCAATCGAAACATGATTTCTTGATTCATTTGAAGCGCTCACTGCTTCAAGGCTAGTCACCGTATCTTTTCCACTGGGAAAGAGGAGTCGTATCGTCTCCCCTTCGCCTAGCGGCTCACCCCCCTTGGGGCCTTCGTCGCTATCGCGACTCAGCTCCTTTGGACCCTTCCCCTTCGCCTTACGGCTCACCGACTTCGTCCCCTTTGGGGCCTTTGGAGCCTTCTTGGGCTGTTCGCCTATCGGCGACTTCGTCCTCTTCGTCGCTATCTTCTCACCCATTTCGCCTTACGGCTCATCCCCCCTTGGGTTGGGCCCTTCGCCTATCGGCTCACCGACTTCGTACTCATCGTTGCTACGCATCTTCGTCTTCAAATCTTAGGGCAGACAATGCCTCTTGTCCGATGGGAAAACACACGTCGTTCAATGCCGATTTCGTAGCCCATTTCTCTTTGTCTTTATCATTGGCATTGGCCTAGCTCTATCATTGGCATCCGCTTACATAATTTCCTTTAGAGCGTACCTTCCTTAAGGAAGGCTTTAATGAAACAGGATGGGATGCCACTAAACAAGCAAACTAAGCTAATACCAGTTCTTTTCTTGCTCCTCCGGGATGCCTCTTTGTCACAGAAAGAGAGGCCTACAAGAGGAGACTGATTCAAGAAAAGAGAAGCCTATATCTGCCTACCCTACTCCACTTCCTTATAGTGCCTTGCCTACTGTCTTTGAAGAATGCTTCATTCCAAGGCGTAAAAGAAAGCTTATATTCGCAGAGAATTTACCTCTAGTCTCTCATCATCACTTATCAGATGGCTTTCACAGGCTTTCTACTAAAGAAATACTCACTACTAACTGAAGGCGTGACGCTCGTGCTTCTTTCGAGGAAGCCACTTCGATGCACTTCCTTGATTGACCGAAAGGCAGGCCCAAGCTTGAGTTGTCTCTGCTTGGATTATTCGCTGGACTCTGTCTGAGTTCGTCTAGCTTTGCATTGCTTGCCTGGCTTAGACTGGGCCCCGCCCGAATCAAGCCCCATACCGCCCCGTGGGAGACCACAACTCAATGAAGTCCGCCTTCTGTCACCCACTACCAAAAGACGTGGAGACCTGTTTATCTCGTCAGCTCCTTACCGCCCCGTGGGGTTACCTTCACTTTTCCTTGAACTCGCTTCAGTAAATCCCATCGCTCCAATCAGCTTAGCTCCAACACTCGAAAAGAAGAAACAACAACAAGGCAATGGGGCCTACAAACCCCATTTAGACCACCACTCAAAACACCAATTCATTAGCTAAACTGACCCCTATTCACTGACGAAGCAACCGGACTCGCCTCAACAAGAGAAATCCCGTAGGCCCTTCGGGAAAGATAGCAGAAAGAGAACCGCTGCTCTCACCTGTCATTGCCCTCCTGCCTGCAGATTGCCACAAAAGACGTGTGAGTACACCCTCATGCTTTGCGTTGTTTGCTTTGTCTAAGCCCTTTGACTCCCAGCACCTAGAACATAACTATACCCCACTGAGAAGGCTTCTTTGAAAGACGGTGGAGGGGCACTACACTGACTCGCTTTTCCGAAAGGTTTCCTTCGTTGTAGCTCTGCATGGTTGTGGTTGGGTATGAATACCGATTTATGTGTGGCTGGGCGAATCGTTTGCCGATCATAGGGTTTGATTACCGATCAAGGTCATGAATGAGCGTAGCTGAGCTGGTAGGTAATTAGGTCATGAATGAGCGTAGCTTAGTGATGTGGTATCGTAGGGTTAGCTACGCGTAAAGGGTGACAGGGCGTAGATGTTGCTACGGGATGTGTAGAGAAGCTTCGCTGACTCGTCGTTGACTAGGGTAGATTCTCACCTGTGTAGGGGGTGAGATGTTGTGTATGGATGGAGAGGAGGTGAAGGCATGCTTCGGAGAAGGATGTGAGCTTATCTCAATAGGCGAACAGGACGAAGAACCATATATTGAGAAGTTCGAAGTTCAGTGATGCAGTGCTAACACAGTGAGAATTGAAGCTCACAAAGCTAGGTGTGAGAATTTCTTACCCTTCACCACCTATCTCCACAGGCTTCACGCTCCCTTCCCTTCCCTTCCGCCCCGTGGGCCATCCGAGGGTGTTCCAAAACCCTACGTTCCTTTCCGGCCAAGCCTGGGTTGTCATAGATCTTCGAGCTTCTTTCAATAGGCGAAGAATCCATATGAAGATCAAAAAGAAATCACACTTTGCTTCTATAGCCCGATGGGCCGGTTCACTTCCTTTTTGAGTTCCTTTCGGTGATGATCAGTTGCACCGGTCAGATTCACATAGTGAGAAAGAAGAGCTCGGATTCTTACCTCTCCAATTTCCATCGTATCTAGGTCTATCGCACAAGAAAAGACTATGAGAGAAAGTCCTAATATACGCTTTAATCGCCTATCTCCCATTGGACTCTGACCGTTTTGTCCGACTCTTTTCCAAAACATAGAAGCTCTCCTTGGCGGGGAAGTAGAACACCCAATAGGGCTTCATAAAGCACTGGAGAAGGAATCTTCGTCCCCGCAGGACATCGATAGTGGATCATGACTCTCAAGACGACTGACAGTAGTAGCGATGTTCTTTGTCCGCATAAGGGAATTGAGAATGTATATTCTCAGTAACGAAGTTCTTTTTCTTCGTGAGTAGCTCTTTTGCTAAACTCACAGGTAGCGCCATTTCTCAGACATCCAAGCGGGGACTCCGTTCAGTTAGTCCAGATGAGCTTTGTCTTAATCTTGGTCCGCAGTTCTTTCTCTTCTTGTTTAGACGACCGGTGGTAGTCTTTTTTTGCAATCTTCTTATGGCGATTGATAAGACAACCTTTCCAAGCTCTTTCCTCTGAAAAGAAGAGGCAGCGTATCGGTATTCCAAGAGGACTAGAAAGGGGAACGTAGTCTTAGTCTGATCAAGGAAGTGGAGGAAGATTCAGGGACGTAAGGGTGGTTCCATTACAAGATCTTACTCCCCTTTCCACGAAGACCCATAAAGAGTTGGATAGTACCGAGGCGCGTAGCGATTGGAATAGGGAAAAAAGTCACAGAACCGAGCCTTCGTTTCACTGTCTGTTTTCTTCCGACCGGCTTCGTACGCTGAGTAGAATGATTTTCAAGAAATGAATTTCTCATCGTCCGGTGCCAAGGAGTCTGCTACCGCTACATCTCCGGATTGAGCTTCAATCAATGCCCTAATTTGCTTCGCAAGAACCGGTGTCATCCAAAGATGGTGAAGAGAACTAGATCAATAGCTGAAACTTCCCTTATAGTACAGGATTCGGCTTGCCCAACTGTCCAAGCTCAAGGGAGACTTTCATCTTTCTATACATATATGTTTGAAAAGTGAAAAAAGACTCGACCAGCAGCTTCAACTCATGCGCAAATTGAAGTTCAAGCCCGAGTTCGCTCCAGAGCTGCTAGTGCCAGTATTGGAGTGCGGTATAGAAAGATTTCTAGAGGAGCAATTCTAAAGCTACAGTAGATCCGACTAGACCCTTTCCAACAGTACGGTAAGGGTTGAAAATCAGGGAAATATTGTTTTCTTGTAGGATGGAATGAGGTCTTAGAAGTCAGGTCTATGGAAAGGTCATCTCTAGAATCCGATCAGGAGGTTGTTGGTAAACCATATCGAGATTCTGTCATTCATACGATGTGAATCCGTTCCACCTCAAAAATGAAAGGTGGTGGGACGATTCCTTCTGCTTCAAGCCTCCCTTTTCAATCCAACCCATTGGAAAATGAGGGTTGGCCTTGTTTCAGTCCGCACGGTAAGGTTAGTCTTCTTTCAGTCTTTCTGAAAAAGGATTCGTCTTTCTTTTGAAGCAAGCCTGATTGATGAAGAAGAGGAGGAGCTGTTTAAGTCATTGTATTTCTTTCAACAGCTACGCGTCATAAGCTTGAAGTAAAGTAAGGAAGCCTCGCTAAACGCTAAAGTTCTCAAGTTGGTCAATGAGTTCAGATCGAGAAAGCAAATAAGAACTGCAAGCGATCGGCTAAAGAGTGAGATTTCCGGAGCTTGGAAAACCAACCGGAACTGGCAAGGAATTTTTTCGGGCATCCATCTTTCTTTCGAGGAGGGCCTTGTCTTGTCGGCGTAGACGGAACATTGAACCAATAAGGTCTACGGCGATTCAATGGATAGGTAATGAGCTGAGACTGAAAACATGAATTTGATAACGGTTGGACCACTAAAACCTACTCCCCGAGAGGGATTCATTCACTTCGACGCTTCGCGCCTTGCTGGGACCATTCCCACCAGTTGGCTATTCTTCTAGACTGAAGAATGACCCCGGATAAAGAGAAAGATCAGCCATTTCAGCGAGAAAGATCTTGTGCCCCGTCGGATTAGCTCGATAGGCCCTGTCACATGGTGAGGACGTCCGTCAGGGGCTTGATTCAAAGTCTCTATATCCAAAAAGGGAAGTGAGCTTGATCGCTGCCAGACTGACTCTTTGCACGATTCCGCTTGTTTCAGAAGTGCTATCAATGAGTAATGCCCGGACCTGGCTCCAGGATAGAGAAAAGAGAGGCTGTCTGTTGTCACAAGTCGTCTGGTTCACTCAGCCGGGAGAAAAGAGGGAGCCTTCCTTCATTGAAAGGTCGCAACGACCTCTGTTCACGAGTACGGCAAACGAAGGCTAAATATACACACGCATCTCCGATCACCAAGGTCGATGAACAGTGAGAGTGCTCTGATTAGCTAACTCCGCGATGAAAACCTAGTGAACGTTCACCATGAACGTCCTCTTCGTCGCACAAAGGCGAGCGTAGCGATGCTTTCTTTTTTCCCATAAGCAAAGCCGGCCGGCTAGCCTATCGTTTATCGGTGATTGGTTGGGGATAGGTTTTTCAGAATCTCCACCTACGCTACGGGAGGTCTTCTTTCATCCCTTCTCTTTAGATACATATACAAGATTTTTTCAGTGTTCAACCTGGCTCTGACAATACCGCCCCGTGGTATTTCTATACGCAATTTTCTTCTTATCTGTGTGAAACCGATAAGGAGAGGCTTCTTCGAACTAGGTAAGCAAATCGTGAAAAGGCGTGACTCTTTCATCTCCTCTAGCGGCAGACGCTTTTCTCACTATTGAGAATGGTTCTGGGCGGATTGAATCGCTATTTCATTAAGAGCACCCGTGAACTTGGTGAGATTGATTCTTGAGCTGAGTTGCCAGTAGATGAGGCGTAAGGGCGTAGGAGGGCTTTGTTACTAGGGTACATACACGGTTCAAGACGATAGGAGACTCCTATGTGCGAAATCAATGTGGTTGACCGGCAGCAGCCTTCACTCAAAAAATTCTAGCTGCTCAAGCACCGACTGAGATCAATCTGCTCTCAGACTGTGTTTAAGCAGTTCTTGCAACTCATACCTACGCAGCTACAGACAGATCCAGACCTGTTCTCTTTATATAAGAGCGAAACCGCCCCGTGGGATCCCGCGTCGGATTGATCTGACTCCAGCGCCACCCTCTTTTTTTTTTGAGTTAGCCTTCTTTATCTTTGACTTTTCCCTTTTTCTAGGTTTGCTTATTTCACTACTGGTTGTTGGGTATTATTCCCCCATATGATCTGGAAGAGCCTCTTCTTCGTAAGAAAGCAAAGGCGAAAGGTAGGCTCAGGGTTTAGGGCAAAACAAAGCGAAAGAAAACAGCATGAATCAATTTTCTTCTTACCGATTCCTGTTGATTTGATGTATTGTTGGCATTTTCACATTCTAGAGAAGTAGGGGTGGAGTTCACAACTCTTGTTCAAGCTGCGTTGGTCTTCTCATAAGAGCATAGATAGGTCAATATAGAAAAAGAAAAGAATCTGGTTGAGGAGCCTATATATAGAGTCTAGAATCAGCATCTTACTCTTCACCGGCAAGCTCAGCAAGGAAAAAAGCCTCTCACTACTCTTTATCTTAATGGGCAAGGAAATGAACAACCGAGTCTGGCACCTTCCTGTGACTAGTGTCCTTACTTCCTCCAACAATTTCTCCAGCAGCGGCTACGAGAGCAGTAAGAGCGGGAACTGAGACTGCACCAGTCAAGTCATCAGTGACGGCCTATTCTCTAGCTGCTGATTCACGTG
>JAWHQI010002259.1:0-40844 GCA_033032865.1 Dactylorhiza incarnata | reverse complement strand
CCCCCCCCCCCCCCCCCCCCCCCCCCCCCCCCCCCCCCCCCCCCCACCCCCCCCCCCCCCCCCCCCCCCCCCCCCCCCCCCTATCCCATGTACTAACCTAGTTTTTTGCTTTGATCATAGACCCATCTTTGAGTCTTGGTTTATCCGAGTCTCCGTGTTATATTGATGAGTCATGTTCCGAGTGAGAGTTGAGGGACTAGTGTTGACCTTGTAGTGGTTGCCTCACCAGCTTCTGAGGACACTGCCTCTGGAGGATCATCCCACTATTGACGAGTTCCTTGATGAGTTGTAGCTTCTTTTTGAAGATGAGATTTAGTAGGTGAGCGGCTCATTTGTGAGTACAAGATCGTTGAAGTCTCTTCAAGCCATATCCATGAGTTCTCCTCTGAGCAAGGATCTTGAACTTATCATTGAGTACGTAGAGTTTGCATTGGCATACACTCGAGGACACTCAATATTTCGGGAGTCTAACCACTACCCCTCACACCCTTACGAGTTTTGGGATGTTCCACCTCTTGATCCACCTAATGAGTTTGTTCCTTTTGGAGACATTTAACACACTCTAAAGTTGTGTCATGTTATTGATGCCTCATGTATTTTTTCGGATAATCGTCGCATTCATGACATTTTTCTCTCTACCGCCTGGTGAACTTCCTGACAAGTCGCATCCCATGGGAGACATTTAGCGCATTTTTAAATGTCGATGTCTCATGCGCTCATTTGTGTGTTTATCACACACGTGATGGGTATTTCTGCACCCCGCCCAAAGAGCCTCCTAATTAAACATCCCTCCTGATTACTGTACTGTATAGTCTAATGGGTATATCGGGTCGATCATTTATTATTTGTATTTGTTGCACAATTTGTATGTCATACTTTGACGTGAAATTATATAAAATAATGAAACTTTTTAAATTATGTCGATAATCACATGAGTAAATGTTCAAAGAAAGCAATTTGATGATGATTAGCAAACGACTTGAGAGATTCCCGTTGGGGACAACTATGAATTTGAGTGTTACGCGAATAGGTCAATGCACGGTCATGAGAGAGATTGTGTCAAAATTTTATGTGCTTGATATTTCTAGGAATATGAGTATTCATCCTGTATTCAATGTAGATGTCTTGAGCCATCCATCACTCTTCTTCACTTGAAGGACAAACCTTTGAGTTTCTTCCTCCATTACAAAGTTGTGAGTTACCCCAGTGTCCACCAATGCTTTAGTGGGCTTATTGTCGATCATGGATTTAATGTATATCAGCCCCTTACTAGTCACTTTCTCCGTCGATCTCACATTCAAATCATTTAGAAGTTGCAGAGAACAAATTTGACTTGTACCTTCGCTATCTTCGCATCCAGGTGCATCCTTCTCTTGCAATGGTAAAAGAGAACCAAGCTTTGGGCACTTGTTCATCATGTGTGGACCTTTGCAGATGAAGCATCCACCTTTTGGCACAAAATTCTTGTTTCCGCCATCAATCTCCTTTCTATGACGAGTAGGAGTTCAATCTTCTCTAGGGGTTCTTCGCGACCCTTGCCTCTCTCCCCCGCCTTTGGTGTGATCATTTTTGTAGCCCTTCTGATGGCGCGCACGTTTATTCCCGCAGGAGGCGGTGAACCCTCGCCCGGACGACCGATCCGAGCCCACGGTTGCGTCCGGATCGTCGTTGCGAGTCGATTTACTATATTTATTTATGTATTTTGAGTTTTATTTGGCGCCCGATCGGTCCGGATGTTATGAGCCGTCCGTTCTGGGATGCCCTAGGTAGGTCTTGTTATAAATAGGCGGATTGATGGCTGATTAGGGATCGGAGGATTGCGCCTTGTGCGATCCGCTGGTCTTCTCTCGGTGGACTCCGAGCGGTGCCTTCCTCGTGCGTGACTCCAGCCGCAAGCTTACCTCCAGCCGATCCTACTCCAACCCCCTCCACCTCCCTGCGCTACCTCTACAGCCCCTCCCACCTCCAGCCGATCCTACTCCAGCCCCCTCCGCCTCCCAACGCCACCTCTACAACCCCTTCCACGCCCAGCCGGTCCTACTCCAGTCACCCCACCTCCCAGCACCACCTCTACAGCCCCTCCCACATCCAGCCGGCCCTACTCCAGCCAACCCCACCTCCCAGCGCCACCTCTACAGCCCCTCCCACACCCTGCCGACCCTGTTCCAGTCAGCCCACATTCCTGCACCTCCACCACCCCCCTTTCCCCTTCCCGTCCAGCCCTAATAAGCCCCTCCCGCCTCCTCCTCGTCTTCCTCCCAGCTGCAACCTTTAGGAGTCCGCAATCAGCCCCGCTTACACGTGTAAATCTAGTTGGAGTTAATTTCTTTTATTGTTGAACGTTTGGCGCTTGTCCTTGTAGTGGATGTTAATCTTGTCTTGCTATTAGTATCTACCTTTGTATAACTTGCAGGGTTTATTCGGCGTGCGCTTAAAACTATTTGCAACTCGTTCGCTTGCGAATCATGCTAGTTCCCTCAAATTAAAATTGTGACTGCTCATGCTCCTGCTTGTTTTCTTTATAATAATTAATTATTGTTGCTGAATTTTTGAACGGACCGTCTTGCATTTTATCATATAATCATCGCATTAGGTTTGCATCTAGCGTGTCCATCTACCGTGGTCTACCACTGCATCAAATTGGTATCAAAGCATCAGGTTAGGACCCTGTGCATGTTACGTAGTGGTAGAGAGTTTCGCCAAGCTGTCGCATCGTAATGCCAATGAAGATAGGGCTGCTAGTACCCAATCTGACATGACATCCGCGGAATTTCAAAAACTTGTGCTCGATCGATTCGATCGAATGGGAGCCCAGTTCGAGACCCTTAGGGGCGACGTTGCTAGGGTGAGTACTAGAGTCGATCAGTTAGAAACCCCAAGAGGTCGAGCGGCTCCACCTCCTGCTGACGAGCCACTCGAGGATCACCGAGACGCCACACCTCTCCCCGTAAGGCGTGATAGGGACATTCCCCGCAGAGACCCCCCTCCTGCGAGAGGAAATCCATATCGTGGTTACCAGTATCACCAGGGTCCGGAGAGGAATCCCCGACCACCGCCCCCACCTGGCCGAAGGGGTCGAGCCCCTCCCGCGCGATACGATTACGAGGATGATGACCATTATGACGACTATCGCGAGCCACGTCGAGGGATGACTCCCGAGGAGGATGACATCACTCGACGCATCCGCATTGACGCGCCTTCCTTCGACGGTCACCTGGACCCGAAGGCATTTAGTGATTGGCTCATGGAGATGGACCATTACTTTGACTGGTTTGAGATGAGTGACGAGAGGCGCGTGCGCTTTGCCAAAATGAAATTAGTAGGGCAGGCGAAGATCTATTGGTCGAGCGTGGAGAGATCACTTGAGCGTGAGGGATATTACCCCGTCACCCGATGGGACGAGATGAAGGAGCGCTTGAGAGATAAATACCTTCCTGCCTCCTATCGCGATCAGCTCATCGATCAGTTGAATGTCTTGCGATAGGGGACCCTTTCTGTTGCCGAGTATATGTCCCGATTTGACGAGTTAGTGGTCCGTAGTGATATTTTCGAGGAGCCCATTGCCACTGTCTCGCGCTTTCGTACCGGACTTAGGGTTGATATCCGCAGGGAACTGATTCCCCACCGGATCGAAACAGTTGAGCAGGTCTTTCAGCTCGCGCTCGAGTATGAGCAATATCTGCGCACATCTGCCCCTAAGCAATTCACTTCACGGGCTGATACCACCCTAGCCCGGAGACCCCCTGCTACCACAGCCACTGCCCCCCCTCGCACCCCCTTCGATGGGACAAGGAAAGCTATTATCCATGGAGGCCCCAAACTTGGGGGCGTCCAATGTTATAAGTGTTCGGGCAGAGGGCACATTGCCGCGCATTGCCCAACTAGGAATTTACTGATCGAGGAGTCCGGCGAGCCCAGTACTGAGGCTGAGGATGCCGCCATTGAGGAGATTACAGCTGTCGTGGAGGGATGGGAGAGCGACGCTGAGCGGTCACTAGAGTTAGGAGTCCTCCGACGCCTGTTACACACCCCACGAGCCGAGGAGGATTGGCGACGCACCACGATTTTCTTCACGTATTTCCCGAGCGCAGGAGGCCCCTGCAAGCTCGCTATTGATAGTGGTAGCTGCGTAAATATTATTGCCAAGAAAGGGTTGGAGAGGATGCAGCTCACCGCTGAGCCACATCCGCACCCTTACCGTGTCCTTTGGGTGGACAAATCCACCATCCAGGTGACGCAGCGGTGTTTGGTGCCCATTAGCCTAGCATCCACTGAGGATCGGGTTTGGTGCGACGTCATTCCTATGGACGTCGCACATGTGTTACTCGGTCGACCCTGGTTATACGATCGCGATGCCACGTGTTATGGCCGGTCCAACACGTGTGTTTCTTCGACAAAGGGCGAAAAATCACCCTTACCCCGACCCAGCCCAGGGACCCTCCCAAGGGCAAGGTTGAGTCCTCCGTGAGCGCGGGGTCATCGAGACCTCTCCACATTTTGCGGAAGGGTGATTTTCTGAGAGAGAGTTTGGAGGCAGGGGTTATGTTTGTGGTGGCAGCCACTATGTCACCCGAGACCCCTAGTGAGACCGAGATCACTGATCCAGCTGTTCGCCAGCTGTTGGATGCATACATGGACCTTATGCCTAAGGAGCTCCCTGATGAGCTCCCTCCCTTGAGGGACATCCAACACGCTATTGATCTGATTCCGGGGGCATCTTTGCCTAATCTGCCACACTATCGTTTGAATCCTACTGAGCATGCCGAACTGAAGCGGCAAGTTGATGAACTTCTTCGAAAGAAGTTCATTCGTAAGAGTTTGAGCCCATGTGCTGTACCGGCCCTTCTCACCCCGAAGAAGGACGGGAGCTGGCGCATGTGTATTGACAGCCGTGCCATTTACAAAATCACGGTGAAGTATCGTTTTCCCATTCCCCGCCTCGATGATCTCTTGGATTCGATGGCTGGTGCCCAGATTTTCTCGAAGATTGATCTCCGCAGTGGGTACCACCAGATTAGAGTTAGGGAGGGGGATGAGTGGAAGACGGCCTTTAAGACCAAAGACGGCTTGTATGAGCGGCTTGTCATGCCATTTGGGTTATCGAACGCACCCAGTACATTTATGAGGGTGATGACGCAGGTCTTGCGGCCCTACATGGGCAAGTTCCTGGTAGTATATTTTGATGATATATTGATTTATAGCCAGGGCCGCACCGATCACCTACACCACATTCGTCTCGTATTTGATCTTCTGCGGAAAGAGCATCTCTATATCAATCTAAAGAAGTGCTCATTTCTGTCTGCTTCGGTTCACTTTCTAGGTTATATCATTTCCGCATCTGGTATCTCAGTCGACGCGGACAAGGTCAAATCCATTCGGGATTGGCCTGTCCCGTCGAATATTCACGAGGCCCGAAGTTTTCATGGCTTAGCCACCTTTTATAGGAGGTTCGTTCGAGGATTTTGTTCTATCATGGCCCCACTTACGAGCTGCCTCCGCAAGGGTGATTTTGTGTGGACGAAGGCCGCCACGCGGGCCTTCGAGGAGATCAAGGAGCGACTGTCGTCCGCTCCTGTTCTCCGCCTACCGGATTTTTCCAAACCCTTCGAGGTGGCCTGCGATGCATCGAGCGTTGGCATTGGTGGAGTGCTTAGTCAGGAGGGTCATCCAATTGCTTACTTCAGTGAGAAATTGAATGACGCCCGACAAAGGTACTCCAACTATGACCGGGAGTTTTATGCCATAGTACAGGCCCTTCGCCATTGGCGCCATTATCTCCTACATAAGGAGTTCGTTTTATATTCTGACCATCAGGCCCTGCGATATCTTGACTCACAGAAGAAATTAGGCCACCGTCACGCAAAGTGGGTGGAGTATATGCAGGAGTATCATTATGTTCTCAAGCATCGAGCGGGTGTTGAGAACAAACCGGCTGACGCTCTGAGTCTCCGAGTCGGTCTCCTCCACACCATGAGCTCCAGAGTAGTGGGATTTGAGCGCTTAGTCTTTGATTACCCCGAGTGCCCAAACTTCGGTGAGATTCATTCTGCGCTATCACGAGACCCACCTGATCTTCGTGAGGGCTACACGATCTCTGACGGGTACTTATTTATGGGCTCACGCCTCTGCATTCCTCAGACGTCCCTCCGTGATTTTCTCATCTGGGAACTGCACGCGGGTAGCAGCGGGTCATTTCGGTCGTGACAAGACGAAACCTTAGTCGAGGATCGCTTCTTCTGGCCTAGCCTGAAGAAAGACGTCACTAGAGTTGTCCGGCATTGCCGAGTCTGTCAGACTGCGAAGGGGTCCCGCCAGGCCACTGGATTGTACACTCCATTACCCGTCCCTATGCGACCATGGACTGACATTAGCATGGACTTTGTACTCGGTCTCCCTCGCACATTGAAGAGGCTCTACTCGATCTTTGTTGTGGTGGACCGTTTCTCTAAAATGACCCATTTTATTCCGTGTCGAAAGACCGTTGACGCCTCGCATGTGGCGGTCTTATTCTTTAGGGAGGTTTTTAAGTACCACGGGTTACCCTCGTCCATCGTCTCGGATCGCGACGTGCGATTCATGAGTTACTTTTGGAAAACTTTATGGAAAAAGACAGGTACAACATTGAAGTTCTCCTCCGCCTACCACCCTCAGACGGATGGACAAACTGAGGTTGTCAACCGTAGCTTAGGGACCCTCTTGCGTTGCCTAGTTGGGGATAGTCCGTCCACTTGGGATTCGTTGCCTATAGCTGAGTTTGCATATAATAGTTCCGTCAATAGGTCCACAGGTTTGAGTCCATTCCATATCATATTAGGATATGAGCCTAGGAAACCTATTGACTTGATTGATATTCCCCTTGAGTCCCGACCCAGTGAGTCCGCGGAGTCTTTCATCCAACATGTGCATGCACTTCATGAATCGGTCCGAACTAGTAATAATTATTATAAAGATCGAGCAGACCAGCACAGGCGTGAACAAATTTTTGAGGCGGGAGAGCAGGTGTTGATTCGCATTCGACCAGAGAGGCTCCCGCAAGGGCCTGCAAAGAAACTAAGCGCTCGCCGAATTGGCCCCTATACAGTCGTGCGGCGGATAGGTACGAACGCATATGAGATTGACATCCCTCATGGTATGGGTATCAGCCGAGTATTCAACGTAGAAGATTTGACTCCTTACTACGAGAAGCGCGTGTACGTGGACCCTCTCTCCACACACACACCTGAGCCTTTACCACCTATGATCCCTACCGATCCTACCCCATCCCCGCCTGAGGAGTCACTCCAGGAGGTTCACCCGGCACCAGCGTCGATCTCACCGAGCCAGCAGTCAGACGGAGATACATTACAGTCAGAGACACCGACTCCAGCCGGCCACATATTTCAGATCATGGGCCACGATTTCTACACCGTGGGCGGACGACCCATTGTCCACTATCTTGTCCGTTGGAGCGGTCGCCCACTATACGATGCTACATGGATTTCTTCAGAGGAGCTTGAGAGACTCGCCCCGCAGCTTCGCCGACAGTATGATCATCTCCACTCACCGGAGTTGAGTGCTTTCAAGCCGGGGAGAGTTGATGGCGCGCACGTTTATTCCCGCAGGAGGCGGTGAACCCTCACCCGGACGACCGATCCGAGCCCACGGTTGTGTCCGGATCGTCGTTGCGAGTTGATTTACTATATTTATTTATGTATTTTGAGTTTTATTTGGCGCCCGATCGGTCCGGACGTTATGAGCCGTCCGTTTCGGGATGCCCTAGGTAGGTCTTGTTATAAATAGGCGGATTGATGGCTGATTAGGGATCGGAGGATTGCGCTTTGTGCGATCCGCTGGTCTTCTCTCGGTGGACTCCGAGCGGTGCCTTCCTCGTGCGTGACTCCAGCCGCAAGCTTACCTCCAACCGATCCTACTCCAGCCCCCTCCACCTCCCTGCGCTACCTCTACAGCCCCTCCCACCTCCAGCCGATCCTACTCCAGCCCCCTCCGCCTCCCAACGCCACCTCTACAGCCCTTCCACGCCCAGCCGGTCCTACTCCAGTCACCCCACCTCCCAGCACCACCTCTACAGCCCCTCCCACATCCAGCCGGCCCTACTCCAGCCAACCCCACCTCCCAGCGCCACCTCTACAGCCGCTCCCACACCCTGCCGACCCTGTTCCAGTCAGCCCACATTCCTGCACCTCCACCACCCCCTTTCCCTTCCCGTCCAGCCCCAATAAGCCCCTCCCGCCTCCTCCTCGTCTTCCTCCCAGCTGCAACCTTTAGGAGTCCGCAATCAGCCCCGCTTACACGTGTAAGTCTAGTTGGAGTTAATTTCTTTTATTGTTGAACGTTTGGCGCTTGTCCTTGTAGTGGATGTTAATCTTGTCTTGCTATTAGTATCGTCCTTTGTATAACTTGCAGGGTTTATTCGGCGTGCGCTTAAAACTATTTGCAACTCGTTCGCTTGCGAATCATGCTAATTCCCTCAAATTAAAATTGTGACTGCTCATGCTCCTGCTTGTTTTCTTTATAATAATTAATTATTGTTGCTGAATTTTTGAACAGACCGTCTTGCATTTTATCATATAATCATCGCATTAGGTTTGCATCTAGCGTGTCCATCTACCGTGGTCTACCACTGCATCACCTTCTTTGGAGCAACATCCGGTTGTCTTTGGAATTCCGTCATGGCCTCAGCAAGAACAATGGCTTCATCCAATGTCTTTACATCCCGCTGATGCACTTCTTGTTTCACCCAATTCTGAAGACCATCCTTGAAGTTGAGTTTGTCTTCCTCGGACATACCTAAGACCATCAACATCATGGTTTGGAACTCCTTCACATTACTAAGTGATTGAATCATTTTGCTTGAGTTCCTTCAATTTCTTCATTCTTTCATTTATGACGTTCTTCGTGTAGAAAAAATACCGCTTGAGCTCAATCTTGAATTCATCTTATGTGTCTAGGTTGCAATCTCCCTTTCTTATGTTTGCTAGTTTTCGTTGTCACCAAAGAGATGCAATATCTGAAAGATAGTAGCTAGCGATTTTTGCCTTGAGCGCCTCATCAGTGATGTTGCATCCTTCGAAGTAAACCTCCATTTGATAAAGGAAGTGTTCAACTTCCTTTGCATCTCTCTTTCCGGTGAAGGGTTTTGTCCTAGGAACATCAATTCTTGAATTTGTCATACCTCCACCATTTCCTCTGCTAGCAATGACCTTCTTGCATAAGACCAACTCATCCTCCAAAGTAGTGATCGTTTCTTCATAGTCCTCATCATACCTTTGTTTTAGCTTCGCATTGCCATCAAGGCAAGCTCGCACTTGTGCCTTCAATAGTTCTAGCTCTCCGCATGCCGGTAGCACTTGCTTGACGGTCTCTAGTTCTTGGCGAACATATAGTTGATCTTGCTCCACCGCCGTCATTTACTTGTCCCAATCCATTAAAGCAAGATCCAAGTGTACTTTCTCACGAGATTTTCTTTGGCCTCACTTCTTCTCAGTTTGTTGCATGACCTCCCTGTCGCGCTCCTCCATGTTTGAGTTACCCATTTCACCAGCAATCTAAGTTTCTTGTAACACCAACCACAAACTTGGGTGAACCTGACTCTGATACCAACTGTCACGAATTTTTCTCTTTACAAGCTCCCATGCGGCCTTAGCTCCCCTTTGCCACTCCGCGTAACCTAGCTAAGTCAGTGACAGTCATCCTCCTACAGGATCTCATTGGTGATGAATAGAAGAGTGGAGAAATAACTCAAGAGAAAGCTCACAAGTGAAGAGAACTCCAAATAATTCTATTGCTTGTCCAAAACTTGGATTGTTATAAATGAGGGGGTCTTCCCCTTTTATAGGCCCCAATGAATCTTTCCTCCAAGGTATGGATGGATCCATAATCCCTCGTGTACTAGATTATTCTATACATCTCTTATATTTACAATATTCAAGAATCCTCTAAGTCATTGTAGAATGTTTACATGAGACCATCATAGAATTCTCTATGATCTTCTATGTATTCTCGTATGTACAAGGATCACTCTTCCCAGGGATATCACAAAACTTATCATGGGTGTTTGGCCAAAGGTTGCGGACTGTGATATATTGTTGACTCCCCCCCACACACACACACACACACACACACACGCGCACACACTCATTAGTTTGTTGCTGAATTGACGGATTTGCTTTATAGGCTCCGCCTTCTACTGAGAACGTATCTTTAATCATGTTGTTGCTGATTTGTCATATTCTCTGGTTTAGGTCTCGAATGTTTAATCCCATGTGCATGGATTAACATTGAAAGAAAAATCTACTTGGCTTTAGAGCTGTCTGGTTTGGAAGGCTGTTTGATTCACAAAATCCTCTAAGATTGTTTATTAAGTTGCTGGATTGTCCTGCACCGTTGTGCCATCTACTTGATTGGCCTCATTGTCTGACTGAGGTTTTGATGCCAATTATTTAGAAAGTTGTTCGAAGTGAACCCGATTGATTCGTTGAAGTCATTTCGTACTGTCTGTTATGCCATGGCTGCGTTTGCAATAAATTTACACGTTTAGGTGTTTTGTAATTTGTCCATTTGTTTGGACCTTTTTACAATTGTTACATATAAAGCTGCATTTAAAGATCCCTGAGGGACAGAACAAGGCAATCAACATTATAATTCCTTCGAAACCTTAACAAAGATATTTCCTCCCATTCGAGCACTCGGATCCTTCACTTCTACCATCGACTCGGGCCAGAGGTTCCTATATAGGACAGTGGAACTTAGCAACTTGCAGGTTGAGTTGTTAATGGAACTTAGCAACTTGCAGGTTGAGTTGTTAAACCGTGCATCAGGGATGCTATGATCTTTAAAACTTTAAAAGAGGGAACACTTTACTGCTGCTTCTGCTGTTAAATGATATGCTCCGGTCCTCCATCTCTTATTTAAGCAATACAAAATCAGTTTTGTGTTCCTTTCTTGCATTATCTGTTCCCTTTTTACATAAGATGACAACGTTCCAATATGATGTGTCAGTAATTATTAACATCCCTCCATTGGTGGTACAATTTTTTTCTTTTCTAATTTCCGCTGAAGATTTGATCGTTGTACTCAAGAGGGAGGGCTCATATATTCACTGTCAATTTTGCAGCATATTGTGTAGTTGCAATTGAGTCGGTTGGCAGACAAATTCCTATTGCTTTCTTGGAAAGAGTTAAAGAGGATTTTAACAAGAGATATGGAGGGGGAAAAGCTGCAACTGCTGTTGCCAACAGCCTTAATCGCGACTTCGGGTATGTTTTAATCCCCGAATTCTACGGGCGTGGCATTTTCTTCTATTTTAATTACTGGTTCTTTTTTAAATACTGTTATTAATACCTCAATTATGTTTCAGGTCAAAACTTAAGGAACACATGCAATACTGCGTCGATCATCCTGAGGAGATTAGCAAGCTAGCGAAAGTTAAAGCTCAGGTTTCTGAGGTCAAAGGAGTCATGATGGAAAATATAGAGAAGGTATAATGATTAATATCTTGCCAGCATCTCTCTTTTAATTTTCTACGCCATATCTTTTCAAAAGATGCGCATAAATGAAGAGGTTTTAAAATTGCGAAAGAGCACATAACACATTTCATATGTCAATCTGCATTTCAGGTTTTGGATCGAGGTGAGAAAATTGAGCTCCTTGTTGATAAGACTGAAAACTTGCGTTCTCAGGTAATCAGGAACCATTGCACAAATTCAGTTCTTTATTTATTTATAGTCGATCTTTAGCGATCAGGACCGCGCAAATAAAACGAATAGGAGTATGGAGCTCTTACATGCCCTAGTTTATTGTGGATCTGTACAGGCGCAAGATTTCAGGCAGCAGGGAACGAAGATGAGGAGAAAGATGTGGCTGAAGAACATGAAGGTGAAACTGATAGTTTTGGGCATCATCATTGCTCTAATCCTCATCATCATTCTGTCGGTTTGCCATGGATTTAAATGCTAGTTAGTTCTACTGTTTTGGTGCTCATATGTTGTCCTGTATTTGAGTCTTTTTCTGATATATATTTTTTTTGGGGGGGGGGGGGGGGGGGGGTTTCATAGATCTTATATAGCAGCAACTCTTATCCATTTGCCTGTATATTCTTTGTACTCGTGGAGATTGTTCTTACCGTTGCACTACTAGTATTTTGCGAAAACAGGGTGACCGATTTGTCTGTTTTTAGTATTGCGTTCTAGTATTCATGCTCTGCAACTACTAGTATTTTGCGAAAACAGGGTGACCGATTTGTCTGTTTTTAGTATTGCGTTCTAGTATTCATGCTCTTGTGCCGCAGATGCAGTTCTCATTCCCTCCCATTTTTGTATTTATTCTTCATTCATTTTTGAACACTTTTGTATTTTTCTTCATTCATTGCTATTGCTTTTTAACTGCATCGGATTAAATAGCGAATTTGCCAGATTTTATTTCGATGCAAATGTTGAGATGTCTGGAATCCTCCGCGCTATTTGAAGCTGGTCCAGCTGATTTTCTTTATTATTATTATTTTGATTTGCACCGCTTTATTTTGGGTTTCTTTTATTATTTTGATTTGCTAAGAAAAAAAAAACTAGTTTTTAGCATATAAGTGGATGAAGTTCTTTAGGTATGCCCGGATGTTGAGTAATGACGGTTCGCAACCATCGTGTTTATGATTGCTACTGCCGCACCAAATGAAGCTATAATCTTCTAGAATGTTTGTTGCCATCTGGCAGCAGCCTGATTGTGGTGAAGCATTTACATTCTTGGGTTGGGCGACTTTTTATTTATTTATTTTTTATTTTGCTGATTTTATTTTATTTTTTACGATTGAATTGACACATTTGATTAAGTGATTGAAATCTCAGTCCAGCAAGTCGCCCTTAAGTGAAATTAATTTCACTCCATATGAAGAGGTCCATATGTATTATGGGTGGCAATAATGTGAAGCGAATATCTATTTTTATTCTGAACACTAGTTTTTGTGTGGAGTGACTTTTTTGCTTGTTTGAGTTTGGACAAAAACGCCTTAGTAGTTTTGAACATAAAAGTGGATGAAATTACTTATGTGAGGTCGCACATTCACCACGAAACCACCGCATTCACGACCGCCACCACTGTGCCAAACGGAGCCTTAGTCACCTACGCATTGCACAAAATATGAATTATTTGATCATACACAGCCCATAAGGAACCTATGATGCGTGATTGCGTGGTGCGCAAGTGACTTTCCAAATTTGAGTTGGATGCTATTATATATATATAGAGAGAGAAATTAAAAATAAAGTGAAGCAATACATGTTACATGTGTCTGCACACCAATACTTGACACATCAATACATGCGTAGTGCATAACACAACAAACAAAATATATGCAAAAAATAACCACAATATCTCACAATACACAGCTTTATTAGTGATTAAAAATATAACTGAAAATGGATACGCTGCTCTAATGGACTAAAAAAAACTCTAATTGCTCTCTGGAAGCCAGCTAAGCTCTCAAACAATTCAGATATTTTTATGAGAAATAAGTACATATGCCTACAGAAATGTACAAAAATAACGATCCTGTTGGGTTTTGCTTGAGCCTCTCATATTCTCATGCGCAGCGAAATTAACAACTCATTTAACGTGCAACCTCATAGATTTATATTGCGTTGACAGTAAGACTAATCCTTTGATTACATCTAGATCACAAATTCCAATAGATACATCTCACTCCTTGCACCCACTCTCATTCTCTCTTCCCCAATTCAGATATTTTATGAGAAACAGTCCACATGACTATAAATGCCACTCCTCACTCTCTCTCTCTCTCTCTCTCTCTCTCTCTCTCTCTCTCATTCTCTCTCCCCCTGTCAGGTACTAAGTTCAGGTTCTTTTCAAGATTCTCCAGAAGTCTTCTGGAACTCTTTCATCAAGGTTGAATCTGTGGCCTTGTTCTTCGGCGGCTGCTTCAGCTTTAGGAGATGGAAGAGACCGGCGACTACATGCAACCGGCTGCTCGGGACCCCGGTCTTTGCTAAAGCTCTTCCACGTTTATCGAGCAGCACGAAGCATGGAACATACTTTATGTCATAGTGAAGGAGCTGAATAGAGAAACCAAACTTCTATATGAGAATGCATTATTATGAATACGAGGCAAAAAGGTGAAGCATATGGGGCCAAAGTAGCGCGCATATTTCACCAAAATATACAATCAAATTCATATTTAACCCGCTTGGCAAGTTCACACGAACATATTTGGAAACTTTTTTTTTAAATTATCGATATTAGTCCTCTAAACCACAGATTTGTGATGAGTCACCCGTTGTTAAAACTTGTTAAACCACGACGGAACGCACCAAAGACAAATGCTAACCATAAAACGCATAAACCACAAGTTCCTAGCTGAAGCCTAGATTCTAATACCGCTTGAGTTTGACCTGAAGAGGATCAAAGCTGGGTCTGATACACTAACTGTGAAACCAAAAAATCTTAAGCATATGTGATGTAGGATAAACTATGTGAGTAAGCGACTAACATGTAATCTTAGGTGAAGTGCGGGAGATAATCTTAGGTGAACGCACTTGCACGAACCGACGGCAAAATCAAATTAAGCAATAAATAATTAAATCGCGCTTAGATAATTGAAGCAATGCAAAATTATTTCATTAAGTGGACAAGCTTAGGCTTTCCTCCGCGTGGAGGGCCAAAGCGAGAGCGCGCAGCGAATGGTTCCTGCAAATCACAAATTAATCTAAAACAAACAACCACAATAGTAGCGATCCAAACAAATATGAAATCTCATTATCATATATTAATATTGAAGAAATTGTTCTATACAACAAAGAAATACTCACAAAAGTATGGGGGCTGCCCGAGGAAGAGATCCGGTGATGCACGACATAATAGCGGTGGTCGGGAGAAGACCCGGTGGCTGAAATTGGGGCAGGAAGGGGGTAGGGTGGCGGCTGGACAGTAAAAACTGCAGCTGGGAGGGGAAAACTCGGGATGGTTTAGGATAGGGTTGCTGGAAGGAAATCTGGGAGGGTAGGCTGGAGTATTTTGGGGAGGCAGCAGGGAATTTGTGCAGGGAAGAGGGTGGCCGCAGGATTTTATGCGGGGAAGAGAGGGGCGGCAGGGATTTATGCAGGGAAGGGATGGGGGGGCCTGGGTTGTTGCTGGAAGAGGGCGGCAGCAGGGTTTATTGCTGGATCTGGGTGGCAGCATCAGGAAATCAGCGAAAGGGAGCGGCGGCAAGGGGTTTTGGAGAGAGGAAAATGTAGGTTTTGGATGGGGGATACCTTTGGGGAGCGGTAAAACACCTAGGAGTCGTCACCTAGGGCCACACGGAGTCGTCACCGTGAGGGGATTGCCGGAATATGGGAATAAGCTTCTCCAAATTTTGCAATAGACTCTAAGCAGCCCCTATACTCTTATTTATATTAAAACAACATTAGGGCATCACTTACATCAATGACTATGATTGGTCGTTAATGTAACGGACCCGATTACACTAAATAAAGACTAAAAAATACAAAATATTATATGGAACGGTAGACAAAAATCTGAACGAGTCCGAGGAGTCGGATCGTCGATCCGGAAATGCTAAATATGGCAAGTAGCCAATTGGCCCCAAACGGGCCCAAAACTCATCCTTCGTCGTGGGTCTGCGTCGTCATTCCACATTATTCTCCCCGGCTTGAAAGAATTCATCTACTGATGAATGGTGATCGAAATTCTCCCAGTGTGTGCCGGGAAAAAACGATGAGGGACATTGGGGGTCGTCCAAGTATGGTCGATCATGGGACATCCTCTCCAATGATACTCCTATGTCTGGCTGTCTGGTGCAGCTATGCATGTGTGGACCACGATATCAATAATGCTCTCAAGAATCCTCTGATGTGCTGGTAGTCCAGGTGCGATCGCTGGTGCAAACGGTGAAGTCATAGACAACTGACCCAGAGGCGGGTTGGGCTCAGGAGTGGAATGGGTGCGGGACTGAGAATGTGGAGGTGTAGGATCAAAAGGATGCGGAGGTGTAGGCTCAAGATATACAATCAAATTCGTATTTAATCCGCTTAGTAAGTTCACAAGAACATATTTGGAAGCTTTTTCTTTTAATTATCGATATTAGTACCACAGATTTGTGATGAGTCACCTGTTGTTAAAACTTGTTAAACCATGACGGAACACACCAAAGACAAATGATAACCATAAAACGCATAAACCACGAGTTCCTAGCTGAAGCCTAGATTTTAATACCGGTTGAGTATGACCTGAAGAGGATCAAAGCTGGGTCTGATACACTAACTATCAAACCAAAAAATCTTAAGCCTATGTTATATTTACAACTTAGTATTTCTATATCAGCATACATTTCAGTTATTCGATATAGGACTAAACTTAATAGTCATATGTCTTAACAATCTTCCTTCTCAATTGCTCATACGCCACTAAATGAAAGTTTCTTTCATCATCATGGCATATCATGCACCAATAACTCAATCACATAGAGTCATCAATGGAGCCACCAGCCCTTGAAACTTGTTCAAGGGTGTGGGAGAAACAAAGACCCTGTAAGAGTCACAAACCACATGAAAAATTGGATCTCAAACAAAACATTGCTATAATATTACTTGTTAGAGTGTGCGAACCAAAGGGGACCAAAGGCGGTCGTGATATATCAATGGTCAAATCTGTTTTTAACTTAAGAGCTCAAGTCCACGCGAGAGGACCAATCACTTGGTATTTCTATACAAACATATTTTTCACGAATTTGATGTGTGACTAAATGACACGGGATGAATGCAAGGATGTAGTGCAATTGTGCCCTAAGAAAACAATGTGTGTTTATGGAGTGTCATGAAAATCTAGATGATGTGAAGCACAAGCAATTGCCTAATGATTAATTAACAATAAATTCTGAAATTAATAAAAAAATCCACAAACAATCACAATTGATATTAGAGTAATTGCTAGTTGAATTGAAGTTAATAGTAATTCAATTGAAGTCTAGGTAAATGAATCATGGAAATAGTACAGTCTTGGGCAAACACATACGAAATAACATCCAGAATAATATGATTGTTCACCAAATACACAACAATAAGTACTTTTGACTTCAAATTAGAACTCACGTAATAGGAGCCTGGAAGGGTGAGTGGTTGCTGATTTCTGAGGCGGGACAGCAGGGAGGGAAAAAACAGAAAACAATGGGGGAGTATGGCCCAGTAGGGAGTGTTATGGGGTGCGTGGTTGGCTAGTGGAATGCGAAATGGGCGATTGCATAGTGGTCATGGAGATTTAGGGTAGTTATTGGTGGTTATGGGCGGGGAAGGATAGTTAATGTGGTGGTTATGAATAATGGGGGTGGTTATTGTTGGGTTTCTTAAGCATCTAATGCGGAGCGGAAAACTAGCAAGAAACCCATTTATTTGACCATGCAAAAACCAATAGATCAAAAACATAGTTCATATATGCGTCGAAATCAATATTTCGAGAAGAATAATTGTCGTGGGAGAACGACAACGCAGAACGAGCGCTACGTCTTTATGAGCATCCACACAAATGCCGTAAACACTTCACTGTTCGTCCAACGAACTTGAGTTTGAAGATGATCGTCCTCCTTCGTCTCCACAAAATACTAGTTTCGTTCCAGAAGAAGATGCGGCTGCGAGGTCTTCAGAAGTCGTAAGAGTCGTACTCAAAAATACACTCTACTAAAAAATCCTAAAAGATGCTATATATATTGTAATTTCATAAACCGCCTATTTGTGCATCGAGAGGGAGTAATCCACTAGTCGATACGTCGACTTCATAAGTCATGTGCGTCGAGTTCTATGTTACTAGTCGATGTATGCCGACTTCATAAGTCGCGTGCGTCGAGTACTCGAGTTCAGGTTTCTACTAGTCAACGTACTTCAACTTCATAAGTCGCGTGCATCCAGTACTATCTCATAGTATAGAAACTTTTGTTAAACGCACACCAAGTCGATGTACGTCGACTTCACAAATCGGCGTGCGTCGAGTAGTCGTTTAATATTCCTTTTCGAATCCAATTCAACATACAATTACTCTCAATCATTATTTAATTAATTCTCAATTAATTAAATGTCATTTTAGGCTTTGTTCTTCACTTATATCCAATATAAGTAAAAAACAACACGACCATTTATCTAATTTCTAGTGCGTCGACTTCACAAATCAGCGTGCGTCGAGTAGTCGTTTAATATTCCTTTTCGAATCCAATTTAACATACAATTACTCTCGATCATTATTTAATTAATTCTCAATTAATTAAACGTCATTTTAGGATTGGTTCTTCACTTATATCCAATATAAGTAAAAATCAACACGACCATTTATCTAATTTCCGTACGTTCTTATGAGCGACCTCGTAGATTCATATTACGTTGGCAGTAAAACTAAATCTTTGATTACTTCTAGATCACAGAAGACTCCAACAGTCATGTGGTAGTCATGGAAGAGAGGATAGTTTGGCTTTGGCACCAAGGATCCATGGATTCGGTACCGTGGAAAGACCGCGAGAGCTCGAAATTTCTGTCCAAAATCTGTGATGTCTAAAAATCTGCCCCTAGACCCTTATTTATAGACTTAGAACTTACTACAAATGACCTAGATCATCCGAAACAGAAAACTACTAGATTTACATGAATTAACAATACAATAAATAAATAAACATACATAAAATATGTTGTCGTCACTCTGAACGTGACTATCGGTGTTGATCGTCTATCCAACGATCATATCTCTACCTCCTGCGTATGTGGACTCGTTCAGGCTCCGATAAGTGTCAATCCGCCTTCGATACTCGATCCCCATCACTAAACAAAACACTTATCACGTGTTTTAACAATTTCCCATCATATGGAGTCATTGTCCGTGAAATTCACATCGAACCCTACACAGACACCACTAGGAATAGAGAAGGACGACTAGAGACCGAGATTTTTATTATCTCTATGAAGGTAGAGGGTGAGCAACTTTGAGGAAGGAATGGGCGATGTCTATCATCATTGTAGGCAAATCTTCTCCGGTCTTTGTTGATCGCCATAAAATATATTATGTAAGATGACTCACCCCACCTTTGGAACTTGAAGGGCTAGTGAAGATTTCATGGGAGCTTCGTTAGAGTTCTCTCCTCGAGGCTCTAGGTAATTATAGGCGCTCTCAAGATCTTAAAAAACAAATTTGAGGCCAAAAAGTGCTTTGCCGGGGAGTTTACTCAACCCTCCACTTTGTTCCTTCAATCTATTCCTGCAAGCTAAAGGAAGAATTTCAGAAAAAAATCTCATTCCTGCAAGCTATTTTCTTGCTTCATGCCTCAAATCTACAGAACATAAAAATACAGCAGCGCTCTTAGCATGAAATACCCTGTTGCGTAGAAATGTAAAGTGGCAAATTTTCAGGAGGAAGGAGCTTAGATAAGTACTAGTTATTTATCTATTACTTTTAAATTTATTTTAGTTTAATTGAATTTGACTATTTATCGGACTGCTTAGCTTGATTTTTTATTTAATATCAGCAAATAAATAAAATCACCTCCTTATTTCTTAAACTTTTTTCTTTCGATTAATAAATATTTTTATATTCAATCTCAGATACAACTTTATCTGTTCAACTAAGTTGAGAAAAATACCCTTTGATTTATCTAAACAAATTATATAAAAGTGATTTCATCAGTTAGGATGAATTACCCACATTGTATAGAAAGGGTAATTTGGTCATTAGATGTCCTAGGATATCTCACTCACATTAGAGTGTCAAGACCAGGTCAAAATGAGCACAAAATATAGCTGAGTTAAACTTGCGTCGAATAGAAGTCGACGCAACCTCGATTAGAAGTCGACGCAACGTTGCCTGAAAGTCGAAGTTACTCAGGCTGCTTGTCGAAGTATCAAATGAAGTTGACGCAACGTCGAAATGAACTCGACGTAGAAGGAAGAGCATGTTGAAGTCATCTTAGAAGTCGACGCAACTTCGATTTCAATTCGACGCAAAAGACGACGTTCAAGCCCAAGTCTTCAACTCGACGGATACATCGATAAGAATTCGACGCAACGTCGATATCTGAGTTCAGTCAGAACTAAGAAGGAATTCGAAGCTACTTCTATAAGAACTCAGAGGTGCGTCGATATGAAGGATAATGAATTCGACGCAGCGTCGAATACAAACAGAAAAGGAAGATTTTCTGCTATCCTTTCTGATGCTTTTTTAGATGATCTACAAGGCTGAAATCTGCTCTCTAACGGCTCGTTTATTGTTAAGAACGGAATGGAGTATTTCAGAGATACAACAAAGACATTCTTGGAAGTTATTCAAGTCAGACTTGACGGGTCGGGAACAAAAATAGAAGGAAACATTTATTACCAATGGGCATTCTTCCTAAGGTGAGACCAGAAGAAGAAAGAAATTCAAACACTAATGGTCAGAGAATAAATATGCTGAGGAAGAAAGATAACAAAAATGAATTTAGTTATACTTACTTCTTCTTCTTCTTCATCATCCTGAAGTTTTTTCTCTGAACAAGAAAAGGAGAACAAGAACCTCTCAGTACATATATACAAGGCTGTTGTTTCTTCTTCTTAATCTCACAGCAACAAGCAAACAGGAGTACAAAGATTAACAGGATCACAAGCATCTAACCCTTGCATTCTTCTCTATCATAAGCAAGGGTTCATCATATACATATCCTAAAGAATACCAAAATACAACATCCAGTGTGATAGCAGCTATAGGATTCATACAACAGAATCTGAGTCTTCTTCTTCTTTCTTACCTCTCTGTTATTATTCAGTAACTGTAAAAGAGTCCTAAGAATCCCTATCCTTTCCCTCTCCAAGGGATTCAGTTGGTTCTAAGAGTCTCCTTATCAAAAGACTCAGTGGTTCTAAAAGTCCCTTTATCAAAATACTCAGTGGTTCTAAGAGTCTCATTATCAAAAGACTCAGTGGTTCTGCGAGTCTCCTTGTCAAAAGACTCAATGCTGGTTCTGAGAGTCTCCTTATCAAAAGACTCAAGCACATTTAGTGCATTTCTACCAAGGTGGTAGAAGAGTGGGCTACCCACATTTTGGGGAACCACTATAAAATTTGTCTTTTCTGTGCTGTCCATTTACTGTTTACAGTTTTCTTATTTCTGTGATTATATTATTCTGTGATTGGTATTGCTGAATGCATAGTTGTTAGAGTAGTTTTTATTGTGTGTGCATAACTCTATTCACCCCCTCTAGAGAATACTCAAAGGCACACTGTGCACTTTCAAACTATACCTTGCATCCAGTGAGGATACAAATGAGACATCTAAAAAAGGGCAGCCCGGTGCACAAAGCATCCCTGCGCAGCGAGGGTCCAGGGAGGGTCCCACCACAAGGGTGAAATGTAGGCAAACCTTACCCTGCATTTTTTGCAAGCCTTGCCCTACAAATAAGAAACATCTAAGAATTAAAAAAATAGGAACCCCAAAGCCTACTGTTGTGGACTTCCGACTGAGATCGAGCGTTAGGGCGCACGAAGGAGAAATCTCACGGAGGGTTTTTGTCCCCCTTTTGAGAAACCGGAGCTATGGTAAAGTGTGCTTGAATGAGAGGGAGGAGAGGGTTCCAGTGGTCGATTTCTACGATCAAACGAGACTCCCGTAGCGGGATCCCTTCAATGGCCTGCGTAGTTAGGTCACGGGAATAAGAAATGGGGGGAGAGAAAGAGAGAAAGGGAAATATTAATTCATAAATAATTCTCAAAAGAGTCATCACTCCCCTTAAGAATGGAGTGGTACTACAAAAGGAAATTAAAACATAATTTGATTGATGCAGGGTAAGGTCCTGTCGAATCTAAGGGGTGGTTTTCATATGCAAACTCAAATCCGACGATTTAACTTGCAATAATAATAAAAAAATCAAAATATAGGATGTCATAGTAGATAAAGCGTACAAGCAAGGAAACAAGTCAAGTTATATAAATGTAAGAGAGCTCACAATCAAATAATTCAAGTAAATGGGAACATACAATGTTTCAAAACACAGAAGCAAAGATCGCAAAGAAATATTCCTCAAGTCGAGAATTAAAACGAGATACAACACAAATAAATGACTTCCAACTAGAAAGCTTACTCAACTAGGTAGTAGAGAGCTTGGTGGGTTTCCGACCAACTTCAGGTGGCTGGATAGATGGCAAAGGACTGAATGAGGGCCCCCGGGGAAGCTCGGTTTGCTGAAATTAGACTGCTGCAGGGCTGGGCGGCTGTGGACAGCAGCTGGTTGGGTTGAAGTGGTTGTTTTTAGGATGTCAGATGGCTGTAAAACAAATAACTGGGTGCTCTTTTTACTCCCGGGATTGATTTCCAGAACTGATTGAGTTTCCGCCTTTCCAGGGAGTTGGGAGTGTGGAGTAGGGGTTACAGGTTGCTGGAATGGATCTTCAGTGGCAATATCAGCATGTGGGAGAGTTCCTGGACTGCGGCAATCGTTTCCAGGGGCTGGCAGGAGGGTACCCAAGTGGATAGGGTTGAGAGAAGGAGAGTTGGACGGATGGAAGGCTTTTCCAGCAGGTTGCCGACAGTTTTGCCAACCCTGGGTAATAATCTGGGTAGTGGGAGGGGACTGGGAGGCTGCAAGGGGCGGCTGGTTACTCTGAGATTGAGGAGAGGGCTCAGTTTGGTTGTGAAGTGGGGGCTGGTAGTGGGGAGGTGTGGCCGGCTGCTGGAAATAAGTGAGGCTCGGTTGGGGACGTGGTTCCACGTTAGAATGGAGAGTAATTAGTGGGGAAGTGGAGAATGGAGGGTGTGGAGAGAATTAATGAGTGACCTAAATTTTGAGTGATGTTATAAGCGGTCCAATTATCGCTATTTGTACCCCCAAAAGTTTTAAGCTTTTCATTTAAACTCCTCATTCCTTTACACCACTCCATGCTTTAGCCGCATCCCACAAAAAACATATGCCCTAGCGGTTAACGCCGACCAGTCCCTCCTCGCGTAGTCCGCTCCTTGCGCCGACCAGTCCCTCCTCCCGTCCTCAAGCACCAGTTCCTCGACCTCCACCGCACGACGAGCTCGTAAACCTTATCATTTCGAGTGCCATAACCATTTGCACCGACCTCCGCTCTAGATCATCGGTCATTCTGCCACTTGCACTTGTTTCGGAATGCCAGGCCGCCAAAATCCAGCAGGTAAAACGTTGACACATCCACCTGATTGCACTGGCATCTTCATTTATTTTAGCAAATTTCATTTCTAATGTTCGTGGACCTTATCTTCATTTGTTTTGGCAGATTTCTTCATTCGCCAACAGCTAGGGGTGTGTGCGGTGCGGTTTGGGCTCAAACCATTGCTGCACAGCAGGGGCGCCGTTTTTGCCCGAGCAAAATTGCACCGCACCAAAAATATGCGGTGCGATTTTTTAATGTACAGGTTGCATAGAAACAAAAAAAATTAATGTGAGGTTCTCCTTCGTATCCAACAATAATTCATCCTTACAATTTATCTTTGTATTACAAACATAAGCCGTAAAATTTGAGAAAACATACTTGAGTTATATTACCATGAAAGAACTTGTATTACATAAACTTTCAAAATACAAATGCAACAAAATCTTGCATGAGTTATATATTAAAATAGAGGTATATGTCTTGGGAGTCTCCGTTAAAAATTTAATAGAGTTATATATTAGTATAATATATGCTGGCACCTGAGAAATATAGTTATATAGGAATATATTGACTTACTAAATAGTTATATAATATATGCTGGCACCTGAGAAATATAGTTATATAGGAATATATTGACTTACTAAATAGTTCTATATTATCATACTACTTATTACTTATAAGTTATAACTTTTTACATGTTATCACGAAATAAAAGAAAAACAAAAAGGCAAGAGTTGCTGATGCACCCCGCGGCGCATCTGTCTAGATTTTTGTCTATTTTATTTTATGCTTTCACATTTTGAGTCAGTTACTGTGTTTGTTCATCATCGTATTGCATTTCGCTTGTTTGTGCTTTATCGTTGTACGGTTTTTCAATTCAGCTGCGTTTATTTCTTACACCTATTGTTTGTCTTGCAACTATTTAACTGTGAGTCACTTGCGGCGTGCCAACCTATTTAAATCTCACGCTAGTTATCTAATTAAACATTCTAAGATTTGGTTTTACTACTGAGGTTCCCTCTCTCGGGTCCCTAGCACGGCTTACAATTAACTAGTTTTGTGGCCTAATTTAACTCAAAGCATTTTTCTTTTTTAGTTAACATCATTCATATGCTACATCTTTACGAAAATTATGCAAACTAGTCGGTACGGTGCGGTTTTTGCGGTTTTCAAGATATAAAAACCGCACCGTGCTCGGTTTATAAAAGTCAAAAATCGCACCGCACCAAAACTACGCGGTGTGGTTTGTGCGGTGCAGGCGGTTTTTGCTATTGCGGTTTATAACACTCACCCTACCTGCAGTATATGCTTTTATGAAGCTCGTTTGGTAGACCCCCAGTAAACGAATTAATGTCTTCTACTGTAGCTTCATTTGGTACAACCCTAAACAAGCAAATGATTCTCGCATTATAAGAAATATTTTAAGGGAAAGAATGCAAAGATTTTTTTATATGAATGACAACAATTAATGAACTCAATTGTCCATGATTTTAATATGAGGTTCAATGTTATGTTAGTTACATACACTGAAAAAAATACGAAAGTACAAAGTTATGTGATGACAACACGGTTAGGGCCCTGTAAGGAGTTTTTTTTCTGCGTGTGTGGAGAAATTTCTAAATTTGGGCAATTCAACAACAAACTGTGTCGAAAGTGGACATAATCATTTGAAAAGGTTTTTGGAAGTGTTGATTGGTAATTTAACTAATGTTTAGAAATATTTGACTACATGATAAACCTTCAACATACTGAAATTAAAAAAACATTTGGGTAATGTTCACCTAGGTGGAAACACATTTCAGAGGATCTATGTACACTGATCTACTTGGCTCTATATCAATTGCGGCATTGGAAGCTATTACGAAGGAAGAGGATTTGGTTAAGGCAGGATGTCCGACCGTGGTTGATTGTTTACTTTAAATGAGGTTCGCCATGAGTTTAACATGTGCATGTGAGTTGGTTACATACATCAATTAATGCAGTGCATTCTCATTATGGACATACTGAAATTAAAAGACCATTTGGGCAAAGTTCAATCTAGGTGGAAACACATTTCAAATGATCTTTGTACAATGATCTACTTGACTCTATATTAGTTGCGGCTTTGGAAGCAATTAAGAAGGAAGAGGATTTGGTTAAGGCAGAATGTTCAGATGTGGTTGATTGCTTACATAAAATGAGGTTCACCATGAGTTTATCGTGTACGTGTGAGTTGGTTACATACATCAATCAATTCAGTGCATTCTTATTATGGATGATACATAAACATTGGAAACAACCACAACTGCATTACGCACCAATTGAGCCTAAAACGTAAGGTAGAGGATGAGACGGTACATGACATCCAAATGAGTTAGATGGTTTACTCGGGAAGTATAATAATTTTTCTGATAAACAAAAAAATGAATTGAAAAGAAAACTGCGTGAGTTAATGGATCCTACCACATTCCAAACATTAGAACTTGTAATGCCAACAAAGTTGAAAGGTCGTCCTAAAGGAAGCACTAAAAAATACAAGGATGACTATAAATCAACTAAACGAGATCATCTTTATTTGAACACATTCTTTTGAATGAAAAAGCACAAGGAATAAATGACAAGCCTATAAAAATAATTGCAAGAAAAAATTCCAAAAACATTATTTTTTATATTCCATTCGTAGAAATGCCACCATACATCTCGTCCCATATAATAGATGACATAAATGTGATATGTGGTGGGCATTGTGGATACCAGTTCTATGTCAAGCACTACATAAGGGAGAAAATTGGATGCCAGTGCAAAAAGAACTCCACCATACACGAACATGTTTGGAAATGTAAGGTTGCAAGAATTATTGGTCTCTCTCAATTGCAGTGTAGTGTCAGCTCCATTTGACAAATGGATGTCAATGACAGACATGGGATTAGTGATCGCATCATGCAACAATGTTGCATTGGTCCATTACTCGAGATTCTTGTCTTTCATATTCCTTCCCTACATTCTGCACCTCCCGAAGTTAGAAAGATCATATTTATTGGATTTGTAAATGGGAATTGTTGGGAATATTACCCTCAATGTTCCATTGATTTGAAGAAACTTCATACTCAATGTTAAGTATAAGTTGTATTTGATAAACCCTATTTTTCATTATGTCTATGCAGGGTTAGGTCATTCCCAATATATGAAATAAGTTAAGTGGTTTACTGCCAAAACCGCTGAGACGAGTTCACTGTCTCAGCTGAACCGCTGAGACATGACCAGGAGCCGCTGAGAAGGTGTTTGGGCCAGTTGAGCCGCGGATAGAGAAAATCCGTTGAGACGACTGTCTGTCCCAGCGGATCCGCTGAGACGGGACAGAAGTAGTCGTTGAGACAGCAAGCTGTCTCAGCCTAACCGCTGAGACAGATTCAAATGTTCTAGCGGGTTTGCTTTTGGCGCAACACGCTGTAAAGAAAGATAGGATGATCCAATCTCCCCCATACTGTATCAGGAGGACATTTGATAGCCGTTGAAGACTGGAGGAGTATAAAAGAATCATTTAGGGCTTTGTAAAAGCTCTCTCACTCCCTGAAGAAGTTTATTCTACTGTTCCATTGACGGCAACCCAGAAAGCTCTCTTCCTGCTTCCTGAAGCTGCAAGGAGAGAAAAGATTGTTCTTGATTGACTCAAGATAAAACAAGTTGATCCTCATTCATTCTCTGAAGAAAAGGATCAGAAGAATCAGAGTTGAGGACATTGGACTCATCCCTGTTTCAAGACTGCTACGGCAGTTGTTCAGCAACAGAAGACCAAGGCTTGATATCTATTCTAGCTTCTGTTGTAATCATCCATTATTATTTTCTGTAGGTAGAGCTGAGAGTTCAGCTTGAGTGTAGGATCTCTGTGGAGATCTGAGGTATGACTTTTTGATAGGTCTGAGCTTGTAGGGCAGCTGTGCCTGAGGTAGGGCTGTTGAGCCTGAGGTAGGGTTGGGAAAACCTGAGAGGTCCTGAGGGATCTGTGATGTAAGCTCTAGGAGCTGAGATTGGAGGTGTTGGCCTTGTCTAACTCATTGTTAGAAAGGTGAAGGGGGAAAGAGGACTACTCAAGACACCCTGTTTTGATGAACCTCTATAAATGCTTGTGTGTTTTCTGTGTGCTTGATTTATCTCTAATACTAACAAAGAAAACAGGTAGGCTAAAGCATAAAATAAAAGACACTTATTCACCCCCTAGGTGATTAAGACTAAATCCTATATAAACTATCAAGTGGTATTAAAGGCAGGTTGGTCAAGAAGAACATAACTGTCTGACCAGATCCTATAAAGGAGTAGTCAAATCTGAATTCAATGGCCTTCACTGAATTGCAGAAGGAAATGGGATCCATGAAGTTGCCCATATGCAACAAAGAAAACTTTGGCGTATGGAAGCAAAGAGTTAGGTTGTTTATGTAAGCATCAGACCCAAGAATCTACATCACTGTAAAGCAGGGCCCCTTCACTTTTCAAACTGTCTCCACCATAGATCCAACTAGGAGAGTGGTCAAGGCTTTTAATGACTTGACCAAGGATGAACTTGCATTATTCACTATGGACAAAAGAGCCCAAAACATAATTGTTAATGCAATTGATGACTCCACCTTTCAGAACTTGGTGCACTGCACAACAACCAAGGAAATGTGGGATACACTAGTGGTGTATATGGAAGGGACAGTTGAGGTGAGGGATGATAGAAAATCACTCCTCAATCAAGAACATGAAGCTTTCAGGCAGCTGAGCCAAGAAAGCATTTCAATCTATTATGAAAGGTTCTTCAGGATAGTCAATGAACTAAGAACCTATGAAAGAGTGTTCAGTGACTATGAGCTTAATGACAAGTTCCTAAGATCTCTAACTAGAGACTGGGACACAAAAATATGTGTTATCAGGGAAGTGGCCAAGCTAGGTGAAACTGTTTGGAAAGCTGCACTCATATGAGATGCAATTGTCTGCAAGGAAGGAAGAGGACACTTCCACCAGGGCTCATGCAAGCAAGCTTATCAAAGGCGCAAGGCGCACCAAGGCGCAAAGGGGTCCTGGAGCCTAGGCGCGCGCCTGAGGCACGTGAAATAAATGACCAAATATTATTTTTTAAATACCAAATACATATAAAAACATCTACTACCATATTAACACATAAAGGAAATGTAACACGAATCTATAATAGATGTTTTAGAACAGGAAGATGCCCTAGTATCAGATCTTCCTTTCCAGAAAAATAGTACACTTTCTGTGAGAAGTTCTCATGGAATCGAAAAGCCAACTTTATGCATTTTTTGTTGTGGCAATGATCTGATACATCCATGGACTTTTCGTTCTTTATTTCTAGATGGATCAAATTGGTAGAAATATTCTTTTGAAGCTAATGATTGATTGGAAACTGATGGATGGACTTCATATAATGCGCTCAAAAAGGGGAGAAAATAATTCACCTTCAAGTACTAACGGCGGTGTGGATGCGAGGTAATGACTATGCGGACGAGGAGTAATGGAGCCGTCGAGCACGCAGCAGCGAGGAGTTATCCGGCTCGTGTAGATCGTCGTCGAGCACGCAACAGTGAGGAGCAATGGAGCCGTCGAGCACTCTGAGAGGTGGAGCCTGGAGCCGTCGGGCGAGAGGACCAGCAGCGAATCACCTACCAGGCGGCGGCGAGAGGAGCAGCAGCTGAGCACTTACCCAGCGACGGCGAGAGGAGCAGCAGCGGAGCACATACCTGGCGGCGGAGAAAGGAGCAGCAGTGGAAATTTCGAGAGGAGCAACGGAAATGTGGAAATGCGGAAATGCGGGTCTCGGACTGAAATCCAAAACCTAAATAATGATCCTGCACATTAGGCGCTCGCCTAATTTGTGCCTTAAGGCACGCTAGGCGCTCGCCTAATTTGCGCCTTAAGGCACGCTAGGCGCTCGCCTAGGCGCGCTCAGGGCGCGCCTAGCGCACGTCGCCCTCCTAGCCCTCCCCTAGGCTCAGTCGCTTGCGCCCTGTGCGCCTGGCGCCTCAGGCGCGCCTAGGCGCGCGCCTTGATAACGTAGCATGCAAGGGAGAGAGTTGTTGCTCTCAAAGCTGACAGCTCCAAGAAGAGCAAAGCCAGGATGGTGTCTCCTCCAAGGAGGACTGCTGAATCTGAGAAATCTGAGAACAGCACCTCAGAGAGCTCTTCATCTGATGAGGAGTTTGCTGCCTTCTCAAGGCAGTTCAAGAAAATGATGCGGAGGAAGCAGTGGAAGAACAAACCTTCCTCCTCCTCACATTCCAAGAAGGACCACAGCAGATCTGAAAGACAACACTCCAAGGGAGACAGGTATGAATCTAAACCTGGTAAACATGTTTCAAATAACATCATATGTTATTGCTGCAGCAAGCCTGGACATGTCATTGTTGACTGTCCAGTCAAAAGGAAGGAAAGGGTGATAAGAAACATCATTACCAAAAGGATAGGAAAGGGGAAAAATCCTTCCTAGCAAAGAAAGGAAAGAGCTGGAGTAAATCTGAATCCTCAACTTCAGATTCAGATGATGAAGAGGAAGCCTACATTTGGTTGTTTGCAACAGAAAGGGATGATGATTTTCCTGCTGCCAAGGTTGGAATCAGGGCCCCTCTATCACATTCAGATAGTGATACTGAGGAGGATGAAGAGGACAAAGTTCAGCTAGGCCCCATGGCCATCACTGATGAGGAAGCCAGTCAGAACAGTTCTGACAGTGAACAGGTACTAATTCATTCCATCTCTTCTTCTGATTATGAGACAAGCCCAGAATCTGAAGCACCTTCATCAATTAGTGGAAGTGATTCAGAATCTGAGGAAGATGTCAATCAATTGATTGACAAGTATGGTGCTCTCTTAGATGCTCTGAAAAAGAGAAAGAAGCTGGCCAAAAGGCAAGCCCAAGAAATTGCTTCCCTTAAGATGGATAAGAAAGAGTGCACTGAGTCACCCACCATGGTGGCTCAAATGCGTAGAGAAATAAGCCATCTAAAGGGGATAACAATTGCTCAATTGAGCACCATCTCCCTAAAGAACAAGGTCATCAAGGACCTTGAGGTGAAGCTTCTGAAAGAAAAGAGCCTAGTGGCTCAATTCTCCAAGCCCAAATTTGTGCTTCCAATTATTGACACATTTTTTCTCAAAACCAATAGAAGAAGACTATGGTACAATAAAATGGAAGTATGAGAAGGGAGTGGAGAAAAGAGCAAGGACAAAGTTAAGCCTCATACCACCTTTCAAAAGGTATTACTTCCTTCTAACAGGTATGGCCATGATAGTATGTATGGTCACTGGATGAATGGAAGCTCCTATAAGAAAGAGAACACTCTTTCCCATAGTGGAAGAAAGGGCATGGGAATGAGTGCTATGAAGGCTCCCCATGAAGAAATTCAAATGGCCCAACCTGGACCATTTGTATTTAGTACTTCAATTCCTTCATTCAAGAGTAAGGAAGCTAGCTCTTCCAAGTTCTGTCCAGCAAAGAAATTGGCTGCTGTTAAATCTGTAGACAAATCATGTTGCTCAGTGTGAGATGTCATCCAATCTTGCCTGATTTCCAAGCCAAAGCAAGCTGATGTCATTAAGACAAAGGGTGCCAAGACTGTACAGGTTAACATTCAGCCAGATCATTGCTGAAAGAAACAAGAAAAATGTTGTTGTCTCCCCTCCTGAACACAAGCATATTGATGTTCTCTCCTCAAGATATGTTCAGAAGAGGAGATACAATATTCATGAATGTTGGTATTGTGGTAAGGTACGACACTTTGCCATAGACTGTTAGCACAATCTCAATGTGCCAAGTGCAAAGAACGGCCTTCCTGCAAAGGGTGCAGTAAGTGCGAGATCAGCTTATCATGCTAACAAGGACCTAGGACCGAAAATTATTTGGGCTCCTAAGGGTAACTAAACTCCTTCTTGCAGGTGAGTTCAAGTACCAGTCTTAAACAAATATGATACTTGGACAGTGGGTGCTCAAGGCACATGACAGGTACCAGGAGTCTTCTACAGGACTACACAGCTGTGAAGAATGGACCTAAAGTCATCTTTGGTGGATCTGAAAGGGGAATCACCAAAGAATATGGTATGATCTCCAATGGCATAGTTTCAATCACAAGGGTAACTTATGTTGAAGGTTTACAATACAACCTTGTAAGCATAAGTCAACTATGTGATTTAGGCTATGTCATTGAATTTCACAATGACAAGTGCTTGATCAAAAAGTCTAATGACTTAGAGACCATTCTCTCAAGCACTATGAGTGAGAATGTTTATTGTTTAGACTTTATATGCAATAATTCTCTATCATCTGTATGTCTTGTGGCCAATGAAAGTGAGTCTCTTTGTGTTCAATGACACAAGAGACTTGCTCACATTAACTACAAGACAATGTATAGACTATTCTCTAAAAACCTTGTTAGAAATAGTCCAAACTTAAAATGTATTAAAAGTGGTCCCTGTCATGCTTGCCAAATGGGTAAGCAAACAAGGGCCACCTTTAAAAGTATTGGCTCCAAAGACACTGAAAGATGTTTATATTTATTGCATATGGACTTGTTTGGTCCTATGTCAATTCAGAGCCTAGGTGGGAAGTTGTATACTTTGGTGATTGTTGATGATCACTCAAAATATACATGGGTATTCTACCTTAAGAAGTCAGAAACTTTAAATATCTTTATAAACTATGTCAAGACAATTCATAATGACTTGCAATGTTCTGTGATCAGTACTAGGACTGACCATGACACAGAATTTCAATCTGAAGCCATGACAAGGTTTTGTCAAGAATTTGGTATCACTCAAGAGTTCTCCTCCCCAAGGACTCCACAACAAAATGGTGTGGTTGAGAGGAGGAATAGAACCTTGATAGAAGCTGGGAGAACATTGCTTAGTGACTCCTCACTTCCAGAATACTTCTGGGCTGAGGCAATCAATACTGCATGTTATGTTCTCAATAGGGCTTCCATCAATAAGGTTCATGGAATAACCCCCTATGAGATTCTAAAAGGCAAACAACCAACTATTTCATACTTTAGAATCTTTGGTTCAAAATGCTACATCTTAAACAATGGAAAATCCCAGTTAACAAAGTTTATAGAGAAATGCAATGTGGGGGTTCTTGTTGGCTATAGCTCGCATAATAGAGCTTATAGAGTCTATAACAAGAAAACTCATGTTGTAGAAGAGTCTATACATGTAGTATTTGATGAGACCAGCCTAATCTATAAGGGCTAGTCTAGTTCTTCTGTTTTGACAGGAAGTGAAAAAGAAATGGAAAAGATGTTTGTACAAGACATGCCTAGTAGAAGCAAAGCCTATACAGATGCTGCAATTCCTGAAGAGGAAGAGGTGCAGGCTGCTGAAGATACTGCTGAACCAGTAGAAGAATTACAGCAAGCTGAGGACAGGTTGTCTGCAGCAGCTACAGGACACCTAAGGGATCATCCAAGAGAACAAATCATTGGAGATCAGATGTACTAACCAGAAGCAGGGCTCATAATGAGGCTTTATTCTTGAGCTTCTTATCACAAATGGAGCCCAATAAGTTTGAAGAAGCCAACCAAGACACATTTTGGATTCAAGCAATGCAAGAAGAACTTCTTCAATTCAAAAAGGTATAAGGTATGGAAGTTGGTGCCAAAACCTCAAGGACACAACATTATTAGCATCAAATGGATTTACAGGAACAAGTTGGATGAAAATGGAATAATCATCAAAAACAAGGCTAGATTGGTAGCCAAGGGCTATAGACAAGAAGAGGGAATAGACTTTGATTAAACTTTTGCCCATGTTGTTGTTGCAAGGTTAGAAGCAATTAGGCTATTCCTTACGACATTGCCTATGCTGCCCACAAGGGGTTCAAAGTATATCAAATGGATGTCAAATCAGTCTTCCTCAATGGCGACTTGAAGGAAGAGGTATATGTTGAACAACCATCAGGTTTTGTACATCCAACCCTCTTTTCTCATGTGTAATTACTTAGAAAAAATCTATATGGTCTAAAGCAAGCCCTTAGGGCTTGGTATGAGACCTTGTCTAGCTTTCTCATCAAGAACAAGTTCTTGAGGGGAAAGATAGATAACACATTGTTTCTTAGGGAAACAAGAGGCAAGTGTCTCCTAGTCCAAATATATGTTGATGACATAATATTTGGGTCTACTGATGACAACCTCTGCAAAATGTTTGTCAACCTTATGCATGGGGAGTTTGAGATGAGCAGTATGGGAGAGCTCAAGTACTTCTTAGGCCTCCAAGTGAAACAGTCTGAGAATGGGATATTCATCTCTCAAACCAAGTACACTAGGGAGCTTATAAAAAAAATGGGGATGGAATCAACTTCCACCATGAAAACTCTCATGGAGTCCAACATTTCCCTGGACAAGGATGAGAAGGGCAAGGCCTTTGATGAATCCATGTATAGATGTATTATTGGATCCCTGTTGTATCTAACTGCTAGTAGACCAGACATTATGTATGCTACATGTGTTGTGCTAGGTACCAGGCATGCCCTAAGGAATCTCACTATTCAGCTGCAAAAAAAAATTTGAGATACCTTAAAGGCAACATACATCTTGGCATTTGGTACCCTAAGAACAATGATTTTGAACTAACTGGATTTTCATATGCAGATTTTGCAGGATGCAAAGAAGACAGGAAAAGCACAAGTGACACTTGTCAATTCCTAGGAAAGAGGTTGATATCTTGGAGCAGCAAAAAGCAGACAAGTGTGGCAATATCCACTGCTGAGTCTGAATATATTGCTGCAGGAAGTTGTTGTGCCAAACTATTATGGATACAACATCAATTAGATGACTACAACCTCAAGGTAAGTAAGTCTCCTCTTTATTGTGACTCATCCAGTGCTATCTCTATTGCTAAGAATCATGTCTTTCATAGCAGGACTAAGCACATAGAGATAAGATATCATTTCATAAGAGAACATGTTGAATGTAAAGACATCTGCCTTGAATTTGTCCCCACTGACAATCAAGTTGTTGATATTTTTACAAAGTCATTGGATGAGGCCAAATTTAATGCTTTCAAGATTGAACTAGGAATGTTAAATATTGAATAGTTCATTCTTTCAAATCAACTATGATATTATGCTTGTTATGTTATGATTCAAAAATGTTGTCACATCAACTCATAGTGACATAGGTAAGTCATAACACAATCAGATCTCAAAAGGATTAATGTTTAGGTAGTAAGGTCAGCTGAATCAGAAAAGATTGTTTCAGCTGAACCCTGAGACAGCTGAGATAAATCTCAGCTGAGCCGCTGAGACTGCTAAACTGTCCCAGCAGTTGGCAGTGCTCTGTCCCAGCGGTATAGGTCAGTGTCTCAGCGGTTCCGCTGATACGGGCTGGTCCCATTACAGTTTGTCTAAATGCAACCCCATTTGACCTAATTCTCATTACAACTATAAGTTCACTTAACCCTAATTGTTAGGGCTAATCAAAACACAGACTCAAGCCATATAAATAGTCAATTGTTAATTAATGAAAGCTACACAACCTTTCCCTCCTAGCCGCCGAGACGACTCATCTTTTCTTCCGTCCCAGCGCATTCTTCTACAGCAACAATGACATCCAAGAGTTCAAAGGATCTTCTGGAGGGGTATGAGATAGTAAGAAATGGATTTGCCCATGCTCCAGAAGATATAAAAGGAGTGATTCAACTCCTAGAAGCTCAAGGGCTGAAGTATACTCTCTCTGAACCTACAGTCATTCTCAGAACTGAAGTTCTGGAATGGTTCAGCAATGTCAAATTGTCCTCTTCCAAGTCCACCTTGTAGTCTAAAATAGGAGGAGAAAGAGTGAAAATCTCCTCAGCAAGAATTGAACAAGCCTTACAACTTCCCTCCTGCAGTCAAAATGAGGAGGAAGAAATCTCTGACAAATACAAGAAAAAGGCTTTGAAATGGACTGAATACAATGATGTCAAGACGGGATCATTGAAAAGAAAATTCTTCAACCAAAGAAGCAAACTCTTATCAGACATTGTGGGAAAAGCTATTCTTTGCAAACCTGGGTCTCATGACACAATCTCACAATATATTTGACCTCATGACTAGGATCATCCTAAAAAGGAAAACCTCTTGGGGAGAAGTCATCTTTCAAAGAATTAAAGAATGTTTGCAGACACCCAATTTGAGTAAAATACTCTCCCTGTATCTACTCCAAACTTATCCTGAGAAATTTGGCAAATCCAAAGGATCAAACCTCCACTATCTCAAGAGGATGGATATCAAGACATTAGATAGGTTCACCAGGGTGCTCCCCATGAGCCAGCCCACTGAGGCAAAGGAGAAAGGGAAAAAGAAAGTTAAATCAGCAAAGAAGCCAAGATTGATTGTTTCAAGCTCAGAGTCAGACCACTCTGATAGGCCTGAAGATGCTGGTGCTGATCTTGGCTCCCCCAGCAGTCAAGAGAAGGAAACCCTTGCAACTGACATACATAAGGATGATGCCTCAGATAGAGGTAATTTTATTACTAAATAACTAAATCACCTTAGACATATACATGCTTGTCCTAACTCTATAGAGGTGTAGTTACTGCAGATGCACAAACTGTGCTTACTGATTCTGTCATAGAAAAGAACATGGAGGACCCTTCTTCCCATGATCTTCAAGACCAAATGAATGCTCTCTCTGAGGGGGAGCATCAAGATCACACATCTCATCAAGATGTTGTGAGTGACAAGGATGATTCTACTAAAATTGATGAATCTGCAGTCACTCCTGCTAAAGATCCACAAAATAAACTTGACACTTTGCTCTTCAACCTTCAAAGAAGAATTTCATTAAACATTGATGACTCTCCAGCCCTATGGGACATACCACCTCAAGGACAGTCTGATGCCCCCTCTGAGGGGGAGAAGCCAACAGAGCCACCAGCTGGTAAAGATGATGTCTTTGGTAAGACTAACTAACCCATCTTTAGTATTGCTAAGTCATTAAATCTAACTCCAAACAACTGTCCCAGCTTTCCTAGACTCAACTGATCAAGATGCTATATCTGAGGAGGAGGAACCAGATAATCCTACTGCTAATAATGATGATGAGGATAATGATGAAGTCCACCCTGATCATCTTGAAGATCCTGCATTCTTTGCTGAAAAGGTGGAAGATCCTGACCAAAATGCTGTCATACATCCAGATCAAGTGATGACTGCAGCTGAAGTGCACATTATACCTCAAGTGGTACCTCCTCCAAGTCCAAAAAGGCTCCCATACCCAATTATTACTGATCAGCAAGCCTCAACCTCTACTTCCTCAAAGTCCAATGAGAGCATTCTAAATGCTATTCAAATCATGTTAGAGACTCATCTAACATCTATGAAGGACTATGTAGACCAGTCAGTTTCAACAGTCAAAGCATATATAGATCAGTGCATCCTCAATGTTAAAACTGAAGTACTGGCTGAGGTCAAGGAGATCAAGGAAGACACTGGAATTCTGAACAAACAAATGACAAAATGGTTTGATCTGGCAGAAAAGACAGTGGATCTCTCAGAATACTATTCTCAGATCAATGGACAAACACCTTCATCTCTCTGAACAGGATGTCATATGTCAAAAATTATGTCAGCAAGACAGATGAAGTGATTGAAAAATCCTCAAATCATATCCAAGAATATGTATACTCCACTGTTCTGCAGTTGAATGGTGAGGCTGACAGAAACAAGGATGAGCTCAAGGCTGATATTGAGAGGAACAAGGATGAGCTAAAATCTGATATGAAAAATATTTTACAAACAATTTCTGGCACAATAACTGCTGCTCAGCAGGAAATAAGTCAAAGAATAATTGAAGAAGCCAGAAAGGAGGAGGATAACAATGTTGTAACAAATTCTGAGCTAGCCCTCAAGGTTCTGCAAGGAACTAGGCTTGTCTTAAACCTTCCCCTCCTGGATAGGCAAAGAGCAGAGGATTGAGACTTCTCTAAACAGGAAGAAATTGCCCAGAATCAAAGACTGACAAAGAAAAGAGAAAGAGAACATACAATGCTTGTTGAAGAGGTCATGGCCAAGCAGAGGGATGAACAAACTAAGGATCCAAATTTTGAGTATTGGAGTGAAGACTCCAAAAGTATAATATTAAATGTCTGGCTAAGTCATAGTCAAATCTGCAAAGATATTGATAAGGTCTACCCATCTGAAGAGTGGATAAAACACTTGGAAAGAAACACTAAAAGAGAGAGGATATTCAAAGTCAATCTGGTAAGGAAGGACAACCCAAGAAGGATGCCTTCAAAGTACATTCTTAAGTCATCCTATATTCAAAAGGCAAGAAAATAGGAGAAAGATAGCAGAAATAGAAGCAGTTAATGCTGAAAATGTGATTGTTGCTGCAGACCAAGAGGCCTAAAGGAAAAGAAGTTGCTGCTGACATTGCTGAGCGTTCATCTTCTTCCAAGAAAAGAAAAATTTAAATGAATGTATTTAAGTGTTATGAATTTCTAAATGTATATTGAACAATGTCTCATTGCTTTATATGAAATGCAAATGAATGAATTGTGAATTGATTACTTTATGTTGTAAGCTAATCTGAGCTAGCTTAATTTTACTCTGTGTCAGTGTTTAAATTAATCTGTGAAGCATTGAAATAATTATCTAATCATATTATTGGGTTGATAACCACTATTGGTACTGTGTCTCTCATGAATATTATCTGTTATGATATTATCTTTGATGGCATTATGATGTTTACATGTGTATGTTATGATGAATGTCATGTAGTGAAGATACATGATAAATAATTATTTTGATATGTACCTTAGCATTGAGGATGTTCTGCCTTCTTCAAATAGGGGGAGATTGTTGAGAATATTACCCTCAATGTTCCTTTGATTTGAAGAAGCTTCACACTCAATGCTAAGTACAAGTTGTATTTGATAAACCCTATTTTTCATTATGTTTATGCAGGGTTAGGTCATTCCCAAGATATGGAATAAGTTCAGTGGTTTACTGCCAAAACCGCTGTGACAAGTTCACTGTCTCAGCTGAAACCGCTGAGACATGGCCAGGAGCTGCTGAGAAGGTGTCTGGGCCAGTTGAGCTGCGGATAGAGAAAATCTGTTGAGATGACTGTCTGTCCCAGCGGATCTGCTAAGACGAGACAGAAGTAGCTGTTAAGACAGCAAGCTGTCTCAGCCCCAACCGCTGAGACAGATTCAAATGTTCTGGCGGGTTTGCTTTTGGCGCAACACGCTGTAAAGCAAGATAGGATGATCCAATCACCTCCATACTGTGTCAGGAGGACATCTGATAGCCGTTGAAAACTGGAGGAGTATAAAAGAATCATTTAGGGCTTTGTAAAAGCTCTCTCACTCCCTGAAGAAGTTTATTCTACTGTTCCATTGACGGCAGCCCAGAAAGCTTTCTCTTCCTGCTTCTTGAAGCTGCAAGGAGAGAAAAGATTGTTCTTCTTGATTGACTCAAGATAAAATAAGTTGATCCTCATTCATTCTCTGAAGAAAAGGATCAGAAGAATCAGAGTTGAGGACATTGGACTCATCCCTGTTTCAAGACTGCTACAGCAGTTGTTCAGCAACAGAAGACCAAGGCTTAATATCTATTCTAGCTTCTGTTGTAATCATCCATTATTATTTTCTGTAGGAACTTATCTGTTCTGAGATTGTAGGGCATCTTTGCCTGAGGGTGTAGGGCCGTCTGGTCTGAGAGTAGAGCTGAGAGTTCAGCTTGAGTGTAGGATCTCTGTGGAGATCTGAGGTGGGACTTCTTGATAGGTCTGAGCTTGTAGGGCAGCTGTGCCTGAGGTAGGGTTGCTGAGACTGAGGTAGGGTTTGGGAAAACCTGAGAGATCCCGAGGGATCTGTGTTTTAAGCTCTAGGAGCTGAGATTGGAGGTGTTGGCCTTGTATAACTCATTGTTAGAAAGGTGAAGGGGAAAAGAGGACTACTCAAGACACCGTGTCTTGAGAAACCTCTATAAATGCTTGTGTGTTTTCTGTGTGCTTGATTTATCTCTAATACCAACAAAGAAAACAGCTAGGCTAAAACATAAAATAAAAGACACATATTCACCCCCTAGGTAATTAAGACTACATCATATATAAACTATCAGAAATCATCTCATTCAATTGGTAATAGATGACGACTGCCCACTCCCACCAATTATTTATGTGGCAACATGAGTCGGTAACAAAAGCATGGGACATACAATACATGTCACATTTAGAGATATGCACTTCAACTGATCCATGAAGCCAATGTACAAACTTACAATTTTACATTTTCTATATTCTCTTGTGAATCACATTAATGCCAAAACTAATTATGTAATTTCTTATTGATATAGATGGTCGAAATTGTGAAGATGTTGAATTAAAGCAACTAATTTTGTCATGTTTACAAGATATAAACTCAATAATTTACATTTCTTATGATATTGTTGTATGTTGCAAAAAAATTGATACTAATTATGTACTTTCTTGTTGATGCAGGCGGTCGAAGTTTGGAAGATTAACATTCATTCTGAAACTAGCATGATCATATTTTGGAAAATTATTGTATTTTTATTACGAAAAACATTGGACTTTATTTGAGCACTTTTTCCTATTTTTCATCCCTTTTGCATTACTATTTTTTAATATATGGGGCGTCGATAAAAGATTGGACTGCAAATAGCGATGGACTACAAATAGGTGGACTGCTTATACAATCACTATAGATTTTAGGATATCGGAGATATAGGGTTAGTGGGAAGGTGGTGTGGTAGTTATATTGGTGGGGTTGGTCGGAGGTGGCCGGATGGGATCGCCAGTGGTGGTGGTGGTGGACGGAGGTGGTTTCTGGCGATCGCCGAAAAACTGAAAAATGAAGTAGAATGTGGAGGTATTTATGGTCGGTTATGGGAGGGGTATGAGGAGAAGTTTTTGATGTTGTGGGTTGGTGGTTTGAGGGGGGTGAATGAGGTAGCCGGTTGCTGGTTTGTGGGAGGTCAATGGGGTAGCCGGCTGTTGGAGGTGGTGGTAAAATAGAGGTTGTCAAATGGAAGTTGTAAGAATGGACGGGGAGGGGACGGCTTGAGATTGGGGGGGGGGGGGGGGGGGGGGGGGGGGGGGGGGGGGGGGGATTGTGGGTGTCAGTCGGTGGTTGTTGGGAGGAGAAGGGAAGGCCGACTAGTAAGGGGAATTGGCTCACAATATTGAAGGCGGGTGGGGAAAGGGGTGGTCAGCTGGTGTGGGAAATGGGGAGTTGTGTCCAAGCTTCGCACTTGGAGATCCGCTTCGGCACCGGATGATCAAAAGAAGACTTCTTTGCTCTAACTTTCAATACCCATCTATGAAGCCCTCTACCTCTTTATAGACTATAGAGACATCGAACATTCATGATTTTTCGTTCGTTGCAACCCCCCTAAACACACAAAAATACAATGAAAATGAAAAAACACAAAAAAAATAAAATATTTTGATAGGCGACCTACTCGTGATGAGTGGTCTGAATCGTCACTGGGTCCGTTGTCGGCGTGAGTAGACCATAACGGGCCGTGTGGTATGATCCCCATCAAAGATTCTCATGGAAACATAATAAAGATGAAAAATACGATGTTAGGAAAAAATAAGAGGGATAAGGTGCGGTCATTCCTTGGAGGCGGGCGACGCTGGTAGATCCATGTTAGGGTTTATGCGCTTTCATCTAGATCTGTGATAGGTTTATTCCGTAATCGCATGAGGATTTCACTCTCAAATCGATTATCAATGAAAATTAATTCTCTAAAAT